>LPNX010893809.1:343073-444450 GCA_001517045.1 Pseudotsuga menziesii
CAGTCTATAAATTCAATTCCTAGACAACATACATGCGACATAGGAATAATCGTCAAGATACCAAGATTTTACTCAAATATTTTGTCTTTTATTGTAACATGGTCATGATTGACAACATAACATAGCTTTTCAAAAATCATTGGTTGTTCATCGTATTACTGCCCAAAATGTATTGATAATGCATTTGTGTTTATGAAGATGCAGCCTGCCTTTATTTAAAGTTGAAATTGGTCAATCTGTTTGCATGTAGCATTCTTTATTTTTTTTTATACCTTTGAGATGGAATTATCAATTTTGGTAAACCCATGGAATTAGCTTTAGAAGCATGATAATTTATTTGCTGCATTGAATATTTAGGATTGTGTAATAGATAGGGTTGTCTTTGCTTCACGATGAGAGGACATATTCTCCTTCATTTGCTTATTTTTGTGCTTCTGATTTGATTTATGTTCTCCTATGTGTTTGGATCATGAATTTGATGTTCAATAGGCTTATCTTAGCTTCATGATGAGAGGATGTATTCTCTTTCATTTGCTCATGTTTTGGCTTCCGACTTGAGTTATATTCTCTTATGTGTTTGGGCATCATTAATTTATCGTTTAATTTTGTTGTGATTTTTGTTTCTGTCAATTGTGTGTTTACATTATGATACAGTAGGAGATTTTGACTTCATAGATTTTGGAATAATTCCTTCATTTTCTTGTCCTCTAACAGATACAAAATGAGGTCAAAAACAAATTCAGTAGATAGAAAGACCAGGAGTTCTATTTCTATCTTTATTGTTGTGGGATTATGCTCTTTTTTCTATATATTGGGTGCTTGGTATAAGAGTGGTTTTGGAAAGGGTGATAGCATTGCATTGGAATTCAATAAGCTAACAGACTGTGGAACTTTGTCCACTCTAAATTTTGAGACTCACCACAATGAAGGAGATAACATTGAACTTTATGAATCTAAAGCAAAAGTATTTGAACCTTGCAGTGCCAAATACATTGATTACACCCCTTTCCATGACCAAAAGTGAGCTATGACATTTCCTAGAGATAATATGATATACAGAGAGAGTCATTGCCCGCCAGAGGATGAGAAGCTGCACTACCTCATTCCTACTCCAAAAGGATACAAAAATCCATTTCCATGGCCAAAAATCCGTGACTATGTGCCATATGCTAATGTTCCCTACAAGAATCTCACCGTAGAGAAGGCTGTTTAGAATTGGGTTCAATTTGAAGGTGATGTGTTCAAGTTTCCTGGAGGAGGAACAATGTTTCCTCAAGCTGCAGATAAGTATATTGATGAACTTGTTGAAGTGATACCTATTTCTGATGGTACTGTCAGGACTGCATTGGACACTAGATGTGGGGTATGTTTGAAGCATATACCTTGCGAGTCTTGATTCTGCAACACTCTTGTCCATATTGTTTCTCTTTTTGTGGAAACTAGTATGTTTAATTTGTGACTTTCTGATATATGCTTACAAGTGTTCTTCAATTTTGAACAGATTCCTGTATTTTGTTTTTGCAATGATTTATGGAGTTTGAGGATATGCCCTTATCTGAAATCCTTATGGCATGCTTAGGTGGCAAGCTGGGGTGCATATCTTTTGAAGAGAAATGTTTTGACCATGTCATTTGCACGAAGGGATTCACATGAAGCCCAAGTGTATTTTTCTTTGGAGCAAGGTGTGCCTAATGTGATTGGTGTAATGGGGACACAACAGCTTCCTTACCCTTCCAGGGTTTTTGACATGTCTCAATGTTCACAGTGTTTGATACCTTGGACTGCAAATGGTACTAGGGACTCTTACAGGATTCATGCTTTTGTTAAAGTTAAAATTCTGAGCTATAGAAGAGCCTTGAATTTACTGATTTGATTCTCAAATTGATTTGTGTAGCTTCATTTGTTTGCAGATGGTATATATTTGATAGAAGTGGATAGAGTCCTGAGACCAGGTGGATATTTGATTCTCTCTGGTCCTCCCATCAATTGGAAGCAATATTACCAATCTTGGTAGAGATCAAAAGAGGATCTCCAGCAGGAACAAGAGAAAATTGAAGAAATAGCAAAACTTTTGTGTTGGGAAAAGAACTATGAAAAATGTGATCTTGCCATTTGGAAAAAGAGAATTAATACTCGTTATTGTCCTAGAATCCCGAATACTATTGACCCACCTCTTGCCTATGAATCGGGAAATCCAGACGATTCTTGGTAAGTTCCTAAACTTCATAGCTCAAAGTTGAAGATAGTTTATGTAGCGCAATTTTATAACAGAACATAATCAGATCGATTGTGTGCTAAAATCTATTTTCAAAAATCCATTGCTGGTGAACAAAGTGATTATATTTATGAGCAATTTTTGTAACCCAGACATATTTTGTGCTTAAGAAGGACCATAATCTCAGTGCTGTAGGTATTCTTAGGTTTAAATCTATGCTCCAATACATTCCTGGGGTTTGACAGTTAAAACCTATTTTTGTCCTTCCTAGAATGTGATTTTAGATTCTAGGTATTGGCTACATTTGTTATTCTATTAAACTAGCATTTAACACCTCTCCTTGTAAGTATTCTTCTATTGGCTTTTTTTCCTTTAGAATACTAATATCATGCCAAATTGTAAATTGGATATCAATCTTGCAATGGATATGGTACAAAGTGCATTGTGGTTGTAGGATTCCTTTGAACTAAAATGTCAGTGTGGCTGACTATGAAAAATTTAAACTTGCATTGCTATTAAGTTGAAGTACATGGTCTGTTTGTTTGTCATAATTTTCTGACATGTAGAAATATGGAGAACTGCTTTGTAACAATTGATAGAATGGTCGTTGACCTATTATAATTTGTGATTTTAATTGTAAATGCTACAAGATTCAAGGGATTAGCAACTTTATATCCTGAATACAAGTTAGAGATACATTTTGAATTTATCATTTTTATGTGAGTTTTGAATTTTCCTATCTGCTTTTACATTTTAATGGCCATGCATGAATTGATCTTGTGCTACAGACAGGTTTAAGTTTAACTGTCTAAATATTAAAAAATTTCAAGCATGTTTGCATAATGCGCTTCATATTTCATTACAGTACAAGAAGAGTCTATTTTTCTCTCGATCTTCTTTAACAGTGGCCTAGTTTTACTCAAATGGCCTAGTTTTACTCAGATGATTGAAATTTTATGCTTATTTGATAATTTCTATAAAATCTGCTGACCCCCCGGGCATAAGAGAATGCAAAGATGCACTACACAAATTCCTAAAGTCAATGATGCTAATGATGTGTCTGGAGGGATTTTGGAGAAGTTCCTAAAGCGCATAAATGTTGTTCCTCCTAGAGTTCTCAGTGGTTCATTATCAGGTGTTACTAATGACACATATAATGCTGATACACAGTTGTGGAGAAAGCACGTGAAAAGCTACAAAATAATGAACAAATATATTGGGGAGAGTAGATATCACAATGTTATGGACATTAATGCAGGTCTTGGTGGCTTTGCAGCAACACTTACATCTGACAATGTTTGGGTTATGAATGTTGTCCCAACCATTGCAAAAAGGAATACACTTGGTGTGATATATGAAATAGGCCTTATTGGAATTTATCATGACTGGTATGGTTACCCTTCATTTCTCCTATTAATTTTTGCAAGGCTTTAATTTCTGTAAGGATTGTTTTCCTTATGCATTTTTAGTAGTTTTATCAGTTTTGCTTTCTAAACCTAGTCCCATAACATTTGAAACATTATCATCCATTTATGTCATTTACTTTTCTGTTAGTACATTTGGACACCCAACAATTTTTGTTACATTTTTTATTTATATTTTTCAAATTTCATTGGAATAGGACTCAACATTCATTCTTTGAAAGGCTTGGGAAAAACAATCAATTCTTTGCATGAGTTTGTCATTTTTAGAGGTTATTATATAAAAAGTTTAAATATTTGGTGTATGGGATGATTTAGTGCATTGTAGATTAATCAACCAAGTTGGCTCAAATGGTATGTTGTAGAATGTGGATTTTGGGGAAGGGTGAAGAGGCTGAAATGAATGAAAGGGGAATAGACATAAATTATAATGGCTGAATAAGAGGATGTAGGATACACTTGTTCATACATAAAACCAAGTCTTCTAACCTTCAGGGATATTTTCTATTCTAGATCAAAATATTAGGTTCATTGTTCATGCTCATTGGTGAAGATGAGAAAATGAGGACTTCATAAACATTGGAAAATGTTGACCAAAATTTGCTATTTTTACATATAAAATAATGGCTGCTAAAAATATGGATGTCTGCTATGATGATAGGCCTTGTGAAGTTTATAGACATTTCTACTCATTGTGTACCGAAAAGAGTTTTAAAAACTATTGGTTCATCCTGTTTTAACCTTAAGTTTTAACTTGATCACAGCTGATAAGCGAGGCAAATGTAGGAAAACTAACTAATTTCTAATCAACCAAAAGTACCTCAACAAATTTCCAGAACTACTATTCTAGAAACTAGGAAAATAAATGTAGTAGAGAAAGTTGCAAAACTCTTCCAAAACACAACTTTAACAATAAAAGGACTCTTCAATAGTACACAAGACAATAAATAACTTTCCTGAGAAGGTATGGACATTGCGATTTTCAAAGAGTTAATCGTTTCAAGACTCCTACAACTAAACATTCCTCTTCTGAGGAATTTGGGCCTATTTATAATTTATTAATTTCCTCTCCCTCTTAGCCATTTGTTCATTGCATGTGGAATCAATGGCTTTCCATGCATGCATTTTCTTTAGCATTTTTCCACCTAGAAAGATTCTCATTTCCACTTGTAGGTTGATTTTAGAATCTCACTAACCAATAAGATTATTATTGTTGTTTGTAGATCATTTCCTTTTTGTAACTTACTCAATACGTGTCTTGGCTATAAATGCCCCACAAATTGTGACAACATCAAATTTTGACAAGTAACATAAAACTAGGACATTGCCACTTGTGGTTTGATTTTAAAATCTGACTACACAATAAGATTCTTATTATTACTTGTAGATCATTTCTTTTTGTAAGCTAGCCACTTAACTTATGGTTAGTGGCCTATTGACATTCACCAGCCACTTAAGTGGTTGTGCTAGTAATTCTGTTTAGAATCAGATTAGATATACAAAATAAGGTTACAAACATGTTGAGGGGTCACCAGAGGTTTGATTGACTCATATGTTTTTCAGAACAAGTCGTATTGATAAATCATTCATTTCTGATGTTTATTAGAACAAGGCTATTGCATTCAAACAAACAAATATACCAAGCAATTTTTAGGGCTATCGGTTTGTCAATATCAGTGTTTGGAAGGACATATACAAAGTTCCATGGGCAAGCCCGATGCTTCCTGAATAAAAACAATAAACCTCAAAACATATCATTTTCTTGAGAGGATCTACCCATATTACAAATTCGTGCTTCCACATTCAGAAAATCCTTAGTTATTAGATACTTAGTAATCTTCTCCTTCTCTTCATCCCCTGCCTCACACAAATCATGACTGGCTTTCACTTCTTTTCTCTCATCCAACATAAAATATGACACTGAACAAACTGCCTCATTTACTGGATTCTTGCAGTCAACTTGTGTCACATGCATCTCTACATCATTTACATCAATCACCAACTCCAACATCCTGTGAATATTTATGAATGCAATATCTCCATGTGCAATTACTCCAGCATACTCACTTCTTTCATCTAGTAGGTTATCTAAACCTCCTCTCAATTCTCTCAAGCCACAATTTATCCATGACCTTTGTCATTTTATGTCTTAAAAGTATGTAATAGGAGCATTGTTATTTAAAGCACTACTATTGAAACCAGTCATCACAAAAAAATTACTTGATTCTATTCATATGGATTGTCATTTAGAAATCTTTCTTAGAAAAGTAATTTGGATGACTTAAACTGTTTGGAAGAGCCCTTATTTTGATTCTCCAGCATAACCTTTCTTTCTGGTTTCAACTTTTAATTTTACGTACGTACTACGAATTAGATAATTTTAATCAAATCTTTTTCCTTGGTCACATTTTAGCAGACACTGATCTCGCATGTGTTTGCAGGTTACCCTTACAATCTGGATTTTAATTATGGTGCACTGGCACAGCTCCAACTTTTTTTTATTAATAATCTTGGTGACCCTTTTATTGAGAGCAACTCTGGGTTACACTCTAGAGAGTTCGAGGTTGGAGTCTTGTTGGCAATCAGCAACAACCCCTTCATTTTTTATTTTTTATTTTTTTGTTGAGATGAAAATGATCAGCTCTCTTCTATGATTTACTTTTTAAAGATTATAAAAGAGTGTCTTCAAAATCAAGGATTCTGAAGGTACTCTCAATTATAGAAGAGTTAAGAGTCATATTAGAAATTTATGAAAACACTTTCATAAATTTGATAAATTAGTAGCTGTCAGTCTCATAAATTTTATATATGATCAATTTTATCATTAATTAATTCATCTGATTATATATATTGATTTAAGATATTTAAAAGTATAGTATGCTAATTAGTTTTAATTAAGATACATTTTGAATTGGTTTGGAGCTTGGTTTTTGATAAGATATTATAAGTTCTTGAAATCCTTATAACTAAAGGTGATTTATTAATTAAAAATATTTTCATTAAACCTAAGGTTCAAATTTCACATATAACTTAAATCTTTAATATCATATAATTGCTTTGTAAAAATTATATCTATATAACACAAAATATTGAGAGTGCAAATAAATGTGTATTATTTTCATGTGTCACATAAATATAACCGTAATAGTTTTATGAGCTTTATATCCTATCAAATCTGGTTTTGGGACATAAGTGGTTAACATTTCATAAAGTATTTAAAACTATATTTCGAAATAAAACTACATCTATATATATGGTTTGAGTGTGAATAGTGATCGTTAGTTAGTTGCATTTCAGAAATCTTAAGAACATTATGGATTATTATTATAACTCTACATCATCATGTTAATGAACACGAACGCCTTCCACGTGTAATCTGGAGTAATCACCAATTGATAGTTTTTAATGAAGATACATGATTCATATGGCTAATAGACAACATCTGTTACAAGGAATGCTGCATGAGGATTGAATTCGTATTGGTCACAGGGGCTTCACTTGTTGACCAATATCCTATCATGTTAGTTCATATTGTGGGTCTTAAAATGATCAAAAATTGAACCAATATATTGCAGGTATTGGGGGGGTGAGGGGTTTAAGGTGGGGGTGGGTAGGGTGGTTTATAAGGATTGAGGTATAAAAATGGGTCGGGAGGAGGTTTTGAGTATTGGGAGGGGGTTTCAACAAAAATATTTTCAGTCAATATTTCTCGAAATTAAGGGTATTCTTTAATATCCCACGATTGCATGTGCTATATGAGAGGTTCACTAAGTGAAGTCCCCATGGTATTGGTATGAGGATTTGGTTAACACCTATCAATTTAATTGATAGATGTAGGTGTAATAATGAAATTGTATCAGTAGAATTTAATTTCATATATGACTGATAACCATTCCCATTCATGATGTTGTACAAGCTCATCATTCCAGATTGAGTGTCATTAATATTTTGATTTATATTCCCTGAATCGAATGATTTCTAATATGAAGGATTAGTTAGAGTTTGAAATTTCCTTTTACATACTGGTTTTTGAAGAATTTCAGTTAGTCGTGGCTAATCTATTCATTTATCATAGCGAAAACACTGGCTGTTGTGCTCATCATCTCCAAATTTGGTTAATATGGCCAAAATTGGGGTTCTCATCTATGTCACGCATGAAGCAATTGAGGATTTGACATTTCGTGTAATGCCTTATACTTGGGTGCCTATTCCTTCAATTTTCACAACTTCATTTGTTTCAATCCATAACCAGAGTTGTAGTGAGGAAACAATGGCTCTTCTTAGCCGTTTTGAAATTTCAGGACCTAAGCTGGTTGAAGCCGACGAGAAAGCTACTCTATTATTCGGAAAGATTGGATGGGGTCAGTTTTTTAGGTGTTTTAGTGGCCATAACGTGGAGATTACTAAACAATTTGCTATGAGTTTTAAAGAAAATGTAGCACAGATTGGGGATTTCAAGTTTATAATTGATGAAGATAAGATTGTAGAAGCTACAAAGCTTCCTCAAACTGGAGAGCGATGGTGTAAAGGAGGAAAAGTGGATAAGAAGAAATGTCGGTCCTTATTGTTGCCCTTACCGGCCAATGCAAAGTTGAAGATTGGGGTTTCGGTTAAATTTTTAAAACCAGAATGGTGAGCATTTTATGAAATCCTAGTCAAGTGTACATGGTATCACTATCCTCAGCAGATACAGGATGTTTCGGATCACAGTTGGCAAACGTTGATGCTTCTTGAAGATTGGAATTTCAAAATAGCCACGAATATGTCAGTTCCCTTAAATCAGGAGATGATGCACGCTAGTTGTTTTATTGATTGTTTTTATCCTATATTAATATTTATGAGAGGTGTCTTTTGAAGAGATTCGATGCACTTTAATAGGAATAGACCTCCTATGGTATTGAATACAGATTTTATGAAGAAACTGGATTGAAGGACTCATGGGGTTATATATAAACTAGTAATTTTTATGCAAGGGGGATGGAGTGGCTGAAGAAAAAAATAATTGAAATATTATTTCAGTACTAGTTTTATTCCTTACTAAGGTTTTAGCTTCGGAGGTGGAATGTGACTGGAAATTCTCAGACTGGTATCGTTGATCGGTATTATTTTGGATACTTTTATAATATATTTCAATATATCATCTTCTACTTATAATATTGATGCAGTATACTTGGTTATGCTTGTATTCATTATTTGATATTACACTTTGTCAACACAATATTGTTATTTGAATTAGTATATTATTATAATTGAATTAATCACTGTTTTATTGAAAATTCGAGATATAATGATATACATATTTATGTTTGTTTTTTATCTCATTTGTATTTTTTGCGATGTTTTCATTATGAACATTATCTTCTATTCAAATATTTAATGTCATTTATTAGTTGTTAATTAATTAAACATTTCAGAAAAGTTTGAAGTAATTGCTTATTTCAATTTCTCTGTCATGGTAACCTATAGCACAACGATTTAGTGTGGATGGTTTAAATATTTTCATTTAAGTCTTACTCATTTATCTTTATGTTCACTTGAAATATTAATTGATAATTAATATAATATTCAAATTGCTCTCAGCTGGGATAAAATAGTTTAGTTAGTGTTATTTGAGTATAGTTTACATTTAACGGTTGTTAAATATAATTTGGGTAGTTTTAGAATAATTATAATAGTCTTTTAAAATTTAGAATATTAGATACGAAATCCTTAAAATCAAAGACTTTCATTAAGAAAGCAATTCTAGGATAACTTAGGTAGTAGAAAACTAATTTTAGGGTTTATTTAGATAGAAATAACATTAGGATAATTTTTTACTGAATTTTAGTTTCTCCTTAAGAGAAAAATTCAGTTGGTAGCAGGACCATAACCTATGAGGTTTTCTCATTCCAAAGACACTGGGAGCTGCTTTAAGCTACTTGTGTGGGCTTAATCTCCTTAGTTGGCCTAGGTCGTAAAATAAGGCCAACAAATGGTGCTAGAAGGAGGGCCTGTTAATGATTAATGGCAGGTAAAACTAATGATAAATTTTCAACCAGTCAAAATCCTCCAGAAGTCGGTAGATCAACGTTTATAGAAACTGTTAGGAGCATCCTCGAACGTGATCATATCACATCTCCATTTACTCCTGAACAAAGTACTCAAACTTTAGAAGAATCACGACATAGTATTACAAGAGTATATGCTAATCAACTTGGTGTATCTCCAATAGATTATGGTCTACCTAGACAACAACGATGTAATCCACAATTGAACATAGTTACTCAAGATTTGGAAGAATCTAATAGCACTCCACGTTATTAAATTAGAAGTCATAAGAGACTGACTTCTCAAACAAACACTGCTAGAAGACTAACTTCAGTAGGCGGTTTTGATCAGCCACCTTCTCCTCCAGAATCACCACCTGATAGTCCAATATCATCCAATCCAGGGAGTTCCTTAGGTTCTGACAGAAGTCCTATGGAAGGAAACTTACCCGTGGGAGGAGGAGCTAATACTCCACCTAATCCACAACTTCCTTGGTTGAGAATAGTTGTTGTAGTTGTCCCTGGTGTACAACATCCTTTACCTAAACATTCAGATAAACTTCTTCCTAAGTTTAACCCAGATGACAAAGAACTTGCAGAGGTGCATGTAGACAAATTCATGTTAGTTGTTCAAACTATGAATGTTCAGCATGAAGATGTGGTTTGTCGGTTATTTCCTCTAAATTTTGAAGGAAGAGCCTCTACTTGGTACTTTTCATTAGTACAGGGATCAATTACAAATTGGGGTGAATTTAATAAAGCTTTTTTAGATAAATTTGGGGAAGATAAAACACCCTCTCTTTTAGCCTTGGAGTTATCTCGGATTAAAATGGAGTCTAAAGAAAGAATTAAAGATTTTAACCAGAGGTTTCTTACATTAAAAAATAAAATTCCAATTGCTTCTCAACCACCCGAAGATATAATTATTTAAAATTATACTTCAGCTTTACCAAAATATTCAGGGATGTTTGTTAAGAGAGCTAGTAAAACAACGTTGGTAGAAACTTTTGAAGAATCCATTAAAGTCGAGAAGGATTCTATGTCCTATGAACCAGATAGAAGTGGGAAATATGATACTTTCCCTCGTAGGAAGATCAAAAAGCTTAATTCAGAAAAAGATAAAGCATTTGATGTAGAACATATGCAAAATGCTATTCAAGCATTAACCAATGAAGTTGTAGGATTAAAAAAAAACAATTCTAAAGCTTCTTCTTCTAAGGGATATTTCAGAAATCAGTTTAGACAAAATCTAAATACAAATAATAAAACAAATACACCACCTGATATAGCAGTAAATGAAGAAATTTTTAATACAATTTGAGTTGTTTTATCTTTATCAGAGATTCCTTCTAATCAAGAAATAACTGAAAATGAAGAAGAAGAGGAATCGTGGAGGAATCAGAAAATGATGAAGAATCGAAGGAACCTCAACAAGTTAACGGTAATTTCTGGGACAGTCTTGTAAAAGAATATGAGATTAAAAGTCCACCTACGGGACAACATGCCTATAATACTCATTGTAGAACATTCGCAAACTCTCCTGGAGCTTCATCAAGTTCTTCTCCAAGTAATGACAACAATAATTCACAACCTAATAAACAAACTCAATCTGGCAAGCAGACTCAATCAAAAAAAGTTACCCAACCCATTCAAAATGCTCAAAAATTAGATTTACAATATGATATAATTGAAGATTTAAAGAAGACACGTGCCAACATCAGTATGTACGATCTTCTTCAAATCTACCCAATGCTAACAGTCATGTTATAAATCCTACCATGAGTTCAATTATTCCTAATGCGAAACAAAATGTTGCTGCAAACAATTCTAATGATGATTTAACATCAATTGATAAAGGAAAATCAATGGCTGACAAAGCCTCACTAATAGGAAAGAATTCTAAATCAACCATGCCCCCATTCTTACTTACCTTTGAGATTTTCAATAGGAACGTTCACAATTGCATGGTAGATTCTGGAGCATCCTCCAATGTGATGCCTTTATCAGTATGCAAAAGGATGAATGGAAAATATGTTCCATCAAATTCACAAATAACTCAATTGGATAGGACAAATGTGAGGGTTGTAGGAGAGATGAAAGATGTTTTAGTCATGATTGCTTGTAACCCTTCAGTTTTTCAAATTATAGATATTGTTGTTGCAAATATTCCTGATGCATATGCGTTGTTTTTAAGTAGAGATTGGTCTCAACAATTGAATGGATTCTTTGACACGGATTGGTCAACATTATGGTTACCTAAGAACGGAAAGTCAAATCAAATAAAGATAAACAGAGAAAGATATATGAAACATATTGTGACAGAATTACATGATCCTAGAAAACCAGTTTTATTTTCAGACTCCATTATGGGGAATTACATGTATGAATTGGGATTTGGTAATTTTAAAGCTGAAAATTCTGTTTTTTCTAAAAATAAACAGCAATCAGAAATTAGAAATGTGACATCTATTTCTTTTGACTCTCCATTCAAGGAAATTATTAATGATGTAGATAATCTTAATATTGTAAATATTATAGAAATTAAAGTAGTTGTTAATAGTTCTACTTGGACTCTATATTTTGATGGTGCGAAATCTAAAGAATGAGCCAAAGCTGGTTGCCTGCTGGTAGACCCTCAGGGAAATAAAACATGTATAGCTTGTAGGATGGAATTTAATTGTACAAACAATACTGTGGAATATGAAGCTTTAATATAGGGTTTGAAAAAATCAATTGATTTGGATATCAAAGTGTTAATTGCATACAGTGATTCCGAAATCATCGTCAGACAGGTCCATAATTCTATTCACTACCTTTCTGAACATTTACAGAATTATCAATGAGAGGTATGGAACCTCATTTCACATTTTGATGCATTTAACATAATTTCAGTTCCAAGAACTCAAAATCAAGAAGCATATTTATTAGCAAATGTAGCATCAAAACTAATTCCATCAGAAAATCTTACACTAGATTTATTTTCAGTAGAATTGATTTTTAGGCCTTCTATACCAGATAATATTTTTAACTGGCGTGTGTTTGATAATGATGTGAAGGTGCTGAATTTTCTGATGAATGAGGAGACCTTTAAAGATTCAGCCATTGATGAAGTTACACATGACGAAAATGTGCGGGATTTTTCAGTAATAAATGATTTTTATTCAGTTGAAAAAGTGTTTGAAAAGGTAAAACCGATCCCTAATTCAGTATTAAGATTAGAAAAGTTCTTTGATCTTCAAGAAAAATTTAGATCTATCCCTAACTGTAAAACTAATAGCTCTCAAATGAAATATGAAAGCATAAATTTAGGAACAGAATTGAATCCCCAAACTATAAATATAGGAATAGATTGCAACCCCGCAGAAAAAAACAACATTTATAAAATTGTTTAAAGAATTTAAGGATTTCTTTGCATGGACATATGATGATCTGAAAACATTCAACACACAATTCATGCAACACATAATTCCAATTAAATAGGAGTCAAAACCTTTTCAACAAAAGCTAAGGAAATATCACCCGTCACTAGAACCAACAATTAAGACGGAACTAAATAAATTTTTAGCTTCCAGGATCATTTTTCCCATCAGACACACTCAGTGGATAGCCAACTTAGTTCTAGTTAGGAAGAAAAATGGAGATATTAGATTATGTGTGGATTTTAGAAATCTTAATAAGTCTTCTGAAAAGGATAATTACCCAGTTCCTCCCATGGAACAAATTCTTCAAAAGGTGTCTGGGTCTGAGATACTGTCACTTCTTGATGGCTTCTCAGGATACAACCAAATATTAGTTTCCCCAGATGATCAATTGAAAACAACTTTTAGAACTCCATGGGGAACATATGCTTACCGCAAGATGCCCTTTGGGTTAATCAATGCCGGGGCAACTTTTCAACAGGCAATGGATATTTCTTTTAGAGGCTTAATTAATCATTCAGTAGTTGTCTATTTGGATGATGTTACTGTATATTCTAAACATTGACCTGATCATATTAATCATCTTAGAAAGGTATTTGAACGATGTAGAAAATTTGAAATATCCTTAAATCCTAAAAAAACAATATTTGTTGTTTCAGAAGGTATTTTATTAGGTTGTGTGGTTTCAAAACACGGAATCATGATCGACCCCGAATGAACCCAAGCCATTTCAAAAATAAATTACCCTTCTAGCAAGAAAGCAATGCAATCATTTCTCGGTAAAATAAATTTTGTTATAAGATTCATTCCCAATTTCTCCGAAATCATTCGTCCTTTGCAAAAAATGATTAAGAAAGACGTTATTTTTAATTGGGGACAAACTGAAAAAGAGTCATTTCAGAAAATCTTAGAAGCCATTTCAGAAGCTCCTAGCCTTCTAAGCCCAGATTTTAACAAAGATTTCATATTGTATACTTTCGCTTCTAACATCTCATATGCAGCAGTTTTAACCCAACTAAATCAGCAAAATAACAAAGTGCCAATTTCCTTTATGAGTTCAAATTTTAAAGGTGCCGAGCGTAATTACCATGAAGTTGATAAGCAAGCTTTCATTGTTTTTAAAGCTGTCAAACATTTTTGTCCATATTTATTGAAATATAAAATGAAAGTAATAGTCCCTTATTCCTCAGTCAGAAATTTGTTAGTGCAAAAAGATTTAGGTGAGAAAAGAGCACCTTGGATGACAGCCCTTCAAGACTATGACTTAGAAATTAAACCTTCAACGATAGTCAAAGGTCAAGGATTATGTAAATTAGCTGCTGAAGCTGCTTATATACCTAATGATAAAGCTGAATTTGTCATTGATGAGGTTTTACTTACAAGGGAAATCTATTTCTATCCTCCACCACAGGATTCCTGGTATACAGACATAAGAATACTTTTGGAAACAGGAACTGCCCCTGATTACCTAGAACCAAGGAAGAAAAGAGCACTTAGATTGAAATATGCTCCTTATTTATTAATTGATAATATCCTTTTTCGGAGAAATTCAAATGGAGTATTGCTTCGATGTCTAGACAAAGATGAAACAGAAGTAATTCTGAAGGAGTTACATTTTGGACCAACAGGAGGTCATTTTGGTGGAGAAACTATTGCGCATAAGATTCTTAGGGTTGCCTAGTATTGGCCTACCTTATTTCAAGATTCCTATGCTTTTGTTAGAAAATGCCAGGAATGTCAACTTGTTGCAGGAAGGGTTAAGAAACATGCTTTCCCTTTACAACCTGTTTCAGTAGAAAGACCCTTTCAGCAATGGGGTATTGATATAGTAGGACCAATCAATCCTCCCTCATCCAAACAACACAATTATATAATAACTGCAACTGATTATTTTACTCGTTGGGAAGAAGCTACACCATTAAGGGTTGTAAACACCAATCAGTTTATATTATTTTTAGAGACCTTTATCATAATGAGATTTGGTGTTCTAGATTCCCTTGTCTTTGATAATGCTTCATATTTTTCATCAGTTGAGTTAACTCAATTTTCCTTAGAAAAGGGAATAAGAATCAGGTATTCAGCTAACTACCATCCTCATGGAAATGGTTTAGCTGAATCAACAAACAAAAATTTATTGAAAATTCTCAAAAGAACTATTTCAGCTCACGATTGTGATTGGCATACAGAATTATTTAATGCCCTTTGGGAAGATAGAGTAACTCCTAAGGCTGCGATAGGTAACTCACCCTTCTTCTTAGTTTATTGAACTGAAGCTATTTTACTGCCGAATTTATTTTTACCTTCATTACAGTTAGCTCAGTCTGTTCAAGATGAAGATTGTCCAGCAATGGAAAAGAGGATCAATACTTTGTTAAATATTGAGGAAGAAAGAGAGAAGTCAAAATAACACTTTACAAAACATCAACAAATTGTGAAGTCTTGGTTTGACCAATCCTTAAGTTCCAATCAAGAATTTCAGGTGGGAGACTTAGTTTTAAAATGGGATAAAGTTCATGAGGAAAAAAGAGATCATACCAAGTTTCAAAAGCTTTGGCTAGGTCCCTTTGTTATTTCCGAAAAGATAGGTCCAAGTACCTTTCGTTTAAAAACACTAGAAGGTCAGTTCGAAACATTCCCAGTGAATGGACTGATCCTGAAAAAATATTTCTGTTAATATTTTAGATCTTAAAATGTATATAATTTGTTTGCTGTTTGTAAATAATTTTATATTTTTGTATAAACTGATTTATATTTTATAGAATTAAAGAGTGATGATAAATTCATAAGGCTTATGTAACTTTCAAACATCATTCCACTGTTGCAACCAGTTCTGATTCTCTTAATCAAATATTGCATTTGCATTAAAGACTGCCAAATTTTTATATATAATCAGTCATTAATCTTTAGATGTCAACTGAAGAGATAAATGTAAATAAATAAATCTTCCATTCGAAAAGAGTCAGTTTGTTCATTAGTTTAAAAATTATGATATTAGACTGAAATCTTCAAAATTTGTTCAGGAGGATCAAAGGTTCTTAAGTCTATCAAAAACCTATCATTATTTTTTTTTTAAGTATTACTAAGATTATTCCTCACCCTTTTATGTTTCTGATAATAAGTTTGGATAGCTAATTAATGTCTTTTTCGAAACTTGTACTTTGAAAAACTCTTATAGATCTCCACCATCAGTCTTCAAAGTTATTTACAATCTGAAAACTTTTAGAATTTGTTCCAGTCAATAAAATGCTAAAATGAGAGATGAAAGGTCTTAGTAATAAGCCGATCTGATCAGAATCATAAATATCACTAGTATGACATTATTAGGAAACTAATAATGGCTTTTGGTTAAAAAACCAAGAAATAAGGGGTCTCATCACGAGCCAGCTGATTCATTTTCTGGTGATATTAATGACTGACATTACCATTTGGTCACCATGCTAGGTAATGATCTCTCATTTTATAAAATTAAAATTTCAAATTTAGTAAAGAAGACATCATTTTGATTGAAGAATAGGAGGTCTTGTCACGAGCCGGCCTAATCATGATCATTAGTGCTGTCTAGGATAACTTTATTTCTGATCACCAGGGTGATGGCTTTTGGTTTAAAACTCAAGAGACAAGAGGTCTCATCACGAGCTAGCTTGCTTATTCTAGACAGTTCTTGTGAATGATACTATCACATTGGGACATCATACCCAGATAGTAGTCTTCAGTCAGAATTATTGCTTATATATAAAAAATAAAAAAAAACGAAAAGAAAATTATTATGTTTATGGAACAGATTTTGGAAATTTTTCGGAAAAGTGAATTTCTATATCCTATACTGATGGTGCGGATTATTTTTACTCTGAAGTACTTTGTTTCGATCAGGATATTTCTAAGTTTATCTCTAACAAGATCTCTATTTTAAAAGATGGGATATCTCTGAATTGTACTTATGAATATAAATAAAAATAATGGTTTTTATCGAGATAGAGAATTTTTGATTGTTTTTAATAAATTTTAAGATTTTGTTTATATCATTTGTAAGCTGTATGAGCAGAGATAACTGGTTCGCCCAGGTCGTCACCATTTGTTGGCAGTCGGCAACAACCCCTTTATTTTTTTTATTTTTTTTTTGTTGAGATGAAAATGATCAGCTCTCTTCTATGATTTACTTTTTAAAGATTATAAAAGAGTGCCTTCAGAATCAAGGATTTTGACGGTACTCTCAATTATATAAGAGTTAAGAGTCATATTAGAAATTTATGAAAACACTTTCATAAATTTGATAAATTAGCAGCTGTCACTCTCGTAAATTTTATATATGATCAATTTTATCATTAATTAATTCATCTGATTATAAATATTGATTTAAGAGATTTAAAAGTATAGTATGCTAATTAGTTTTAATGAACATACATTTTGAAGTGGTTTGGAGCTTGGTTTTTGATAAGATATTATAAGTTCTTGAAATCCTTATAACTAAAGGTGATTTATTAATTAGAAATATTTTCATTAAACCTAAGGTTTAGATTTCACATATAACTTAAATCTTTAATATCATATCATTGCTTTGTAAAAATTATATATATATAACACAAAATAGCGAGAGTGCAAATAAATGTGTATTATTTTCATGTGTCACATAAATATAACCATAATAGTTTTATGAGCTTTATATCCTATCAAATCTGGTTTTGGGACGTAACTGGTTAAGATTTCATAAAGTATTTAAAACTATATTTTAAAATAAAACTACATGTATATATATGGTTTGAGTGTGAATAGTGATCATTAGTTAGTTGCATTTCAGAAATCTTAAGAACATTACGGATTATTATTATAACTCTACATCATCATGTTAATGAACACGACTTCCTTCCATGTGTAATCTAAAGTAATCATCCATTGATAGTTTTTAATGAAGATACATGATTCATATGGCTAATAGACAACATCTATTACAAGGATCGCTGCATGAGGATTGAATTCGTATTAGTATGAGGATTTGGTTAACACCTATCAATTTAATTGACATCTGTAGGTGTAATAATGAAATTGTATCAGTAGAATTTAATTTCATATATGACTGATAACCATTCCCATTCATGATTTTGTACGAGCTCATCATTCCAGATTGAGTGTAATTAATATTTTGATTTATATTCCCTGAATCGAATGATTTCTGATATGAAGGATTAGTTAGAGTTTGAAATTTACTTTTACATACTGTTTTTTGAAGAATTTCAGTTAGTCGTGGCTAGTCTATTCATTTATAATAGCGAAAACGCTAGATGTTGTGCTCATCATCTCCAAATTTGGTTAATATGGCCAAAATTGGGGTTCTCATCTCTGTCACGTATGAAGCAATTGAGGATTTGACATTTCATGTAATACCTTATACTTGGGTGCCTATTCCTTCAATTTTCATGACTTCATTCGTTTCAATCCATAACCAGAGTTGTAGTGAGGAAACAATGGCTCCTCTCAGCCGTTTTGAAATTTCAGGACCTGAGCTGGTTGAAGCCGACGAGAAAGCTGCTTTATTATTTGAAAATATTGGATGGGGTCAGTTTTTCAGGTGTTTTAGTGGCCATAACGTGGATATTACTAAACAATTTGCTATGAGGTTTAAAGAAAATGTAGCACAGATTGGGGATTTCAAGTTTATAATTGATGAAGATAAGATTACAGAAGCTACGAAGCTTCCTCAAACTGGAGAGCGATGGTTTAAAGGAGGAAAAGTGGATAAGAAGAAATGTCGGTCCTTATTGTTGCCCTTACCGGCCAATGCAAAGTTGAAGATTGCGGTTTCGGTTAAATTTTTAAAACCAAAATGGAGAGCATTTTATGAAATCCTAGTCAGGTGTACATGGTATCACTATCCTCAGCAGATACAGGACGTTTCGAATCACAGTTGGAAAACCTTGATGCTTCTTGAAGACTGGAATTTCAAAATAGCCACGAATATGTCAGTTCCCTTAAATCAGGAGATGATACAGGCTAATTTTTTTATTGATTGTTTTTATCCTATAGTAATATTTATGATAGGTGTCTTTTGAAGAGATTCGATGCACTTTAATAGGAATAGACCTCCTATGGTATTGAATATAGCTTTTATGAAGAAACTGAATTGAAGGACTCATGGGGTTATATATAAACTAGTAATTTTTATGCAAGGGGGATGGAGTGGCTGAAGAAAAACATCATTGAAATATTATTTCAGTGCTAGTTTTATTCCTTACTGAGGGTTTAGCTTCGGAGGTGGAATGTGACTGGAAATTCTCAGACTGGTATCATTGATTGGTATTATTTTGGATACTTTTATAATATATTTCAATATATCATCTTCTACTTATAATATTGATGCAGTATACTTGGTTATGCTTGTATTCATTATTTGATATTACATTTTGTCGACACAATATTTTTATTTGAATTAGTATATTATTATAATTTAATTAATCAGTGTTTTTATTGAAAATTCGAGATATAATGATATACATATTTATGTTTGTTTTTTATCTCATTTGTATTTTTGCGATGTTTTCATTATGAACATTATCTTCTATTCAAATATTTAATGTTGTTTATTAGTTTTTAATTAATTAAACATTTCAGAAAAGTTTGAAGTAATTGCTTATTTCAATTTCCTTGTCATGGTAACATATAGCAGAATGATTTAGTGTGGATGGTTTAAATATTTTCATTTAAATCTTACTCATTTATCTTTCTGTTCACTTGAAATATTAATTGATAATTAATATAATATTCAAATTGCTCTCAGCTGGGATAGAATAGTTTAGTTAGTGTTATTTGAGTATAGTTTACATTTAACGGTTGTTAAATAGAATTTGTGTAATTTTAGAATAATTATAATAGTCTTTTAAAATTTAGAATATTAGATACGAAATCCTCAAAATCGAAGACTTTCATTAAGAAAGCAATTCTAAGATAACTTAGGTAGTAGAAAACTAATTTTAGGGTTTATTTAGATAGAAATAACATTAGGATAATTTTTTACTGAATTTTAGTTTCTCCTTAAGAGAAAAATTCACTTGGTAGCAGGACCATAACCTGTAAGGTTTTGTCATTCCAAACACATCGAGAGCTGCTTTAAGCTACTTGTGTGGGCTTAATCTCCTTAGCTGGCCTAGGTCAGAAAATCAGGCCAACAAGTCTTGGATTCGTTTGCCCATCTTTGGGAACTGGAGAAACATGAGTATTGGGGATACATCACAAATTGTGGTACAGAAGGAAATATGCATGGTGTTTTAGTCGGGTTTGACCTGCCTTAAAGCAACCCTTGTAAAATTTCTTAGCATTTTTAATCATTGCTCTATTTTCTTGACTTGTTATGTGCTATTATCTTTATATAGGAGGGAGGTTTTTCCAGATGGCATTTTGTATGCATCACGGGAAACTCATTACTCAATTTTGAAAGCAGCACGGATGTACAGAATGAAATTGGAAAAGGTGGATACACTAATTTCAGGAGAGATTGATTATTTGGATTTCAGACAAACGCTACTTAAAAACAAGGATAAGCGTGCTATTGTTAATGTTAATATTGGTAAGTTTCACTGTTTACTTTTCAATGCGAACAGAGTGAATGCAAACCATTATAACCATGGAAGTAAGGTTTCATAAAGTAAGTCAGTTCTAGGTCAAACTCCATATGTTGTGTGTGCATCTTTGGGAAGTTCTTTCAGAACTGGCTGAATTTGGAGAATATTTAGTTTTACTTCTCCAATTATTTTTTCTTAAAATTTGTAAATGCTTGAAATCTCAATTGTTGCTCCATTAACTACAGGAACCACAGTTAATGAAGTTGTAGATGATTTGGATATGGTAATTCGGACTCTTGAAGAAACAAGATTTACGCAAGACCGTTTTTATATCCATTGTGATGGGGCTTTATTTGGCCTAATGATTCCTTTTGTGAAGCAGGTAAGACACTAAATCATGGATCAATTTGCCTGAAATTTTTATTTGGCTAGGATACATGTTGTATTTATGCTTTGTGAATGATGAGTCTAACCTCATTAACTGTACAAAGTATGCAAAAATGAAATATTTTTCTCATTATTCTTACCATTTTTGTATCACAGGCACCAAAGGTGAGATCTAACAAACCAATACGAAGTGTGAGTGTGTCTAGGAATAAGTTTGTTGGTTGTCCCATGCCATGTGGTGTGCAAATAACAAGGATCGAGCACATAAATTCCCTTTCAAGGGATGTGGAATATTTAGCTTCTAGGGATGCAACAATTATGGGAAGTCACAATGGGCATGCTCTCATATTTCTTTGGTACACCTTGAACTGGAAAGGGTATCGAGGGTTCCAAAAAGTGGTTCAGAAATGCCTTAGAAATGCACATTACTGGAAAGACCAATTTCGGTCTGCTAGGATTAGTGCAATGCCAAACAAACTGAGTAGCACTGTTGTATTTGAGAGACCACAGGATGAAACTTTTGTTTTCAAATGGAAGCTTGCTTTCCAGGGAAACATTGCCCATGTTATTGTTATTCCAAATGTAACAATAGAGAAGATAGATGGATTTGTGCATGAGTTGGTTGAGAACCGACCAAGATGGTTTCCAGATGGAAAGGTTGTCACCCCATGCATTGCAAATGAAATTGGTGATGAGAGTTGTGCTTTCCTTCAACATAATCATGCCTAAATTATGTAAGGTCGCCAAGTTCAGTGGCAAGCACATAATCGGTGATGAGAATGGTGCTCACCTTCAACATAAACATGCTGAAATTATGCACGGTGGCCATTTTCAGTGGCAGGTATGTATGCCACTTTTTCTCTCAACTTTTGCTATTGCCAAGTTCAGAGGCAGGCATGTGTGCCATTTTTTTGTCTCAACTCTTCTTCCACTAATGTATTGCATGTTGGATTGTACTGAGTTTTATTTGTAAGAGCAATATCTCTGTGTCACCATTCCGATCAATGTTTTGAATGTACTGGAAGAGAAAGGTTCTAGTCTATGTCATTACAGTATTATTGGTTAAAGTGTAATATCCATGGCAATACTATAAATAATTGGTAATGCTTGTCTATCTATTTTAAATTTCGATAAGCAATATTGGCACATCTTCAAGTGGTTATCAAGGCACAATAAAATTTAATGACCTGTTTTAGTAGTTGTATTTATGAATAAACTAGTATTCCCTTTTCAGACAGACTCCTTACTTAGGTGGTGATGTGGTTAAAATAGGTAGTTTGTCACTGTTCTGATGTTCAATATGTCTCATATTTTGAAACACTTTTGTTTTTTGTCTTTTTGGTCAATGGTTTTTCTGGCAGTTTTTAACTTGTTTAATTAATGAATAGGATGACTGCCAAAAAGAGAAGTGATATTTTTTACACAATCTAAGTCGTCTTCCAGTGACCCCTAAACAAAATGGTAGTAGCACATCTTCTGGTATAAGTCATAGTTCTCAAAGTTCCTCAGTTACAGTAAGTTCCCATCTATTAGAGGGCCCACAAAGTATGGAGTTGGTGACTTCCACTGAAAATCCACTCTTAGAAAGGAAGGCTTCAGCATATGCAGATGTGGTGAGGAACCTTAATTATGCAAGGGAACGTGGACGGTGGACTACCCTTCAAGGTGACTCAACTGTTAGTTATCTTTGGATGTGGGAATACTTAATTTTCATAGATGTTGAATGCTTTAATTCTGAATTCTACTGGGAGATTTAAAAAGGGTTACATCCTTCATGTATGGGCTTTTTGACAGGTCAAACTGCTATAGCATTCCTCTTTGTTTACTGTCACCTACTACCCTAAATTTTATTGATTTGAAACTCACTGAGCTGAATATTTGAGGGATTTCTATCAATCAATTTTATTCTTGTAAACGTTTTTTGTGTTTCATCCTCAAGGTTCTTAAAATGTTCGAAATTTAAATTGACTAATGTGTATTTAAATCGGGTTTAGGCTTTTTTTTATTATTGCATGTATATTTTAATATATTGAATGCTATAGAGAAGGAGAGGTAACTGTACGGATTATTATGTCTCTATTTTCTTTCCTTGATTTTGTGATTATCTTTATTGGTATGCTTATGAACTCTAAGCATGTCTTAGTAATGAATTCATATTTAAAAGTGTAAAATATATTGGCATGGAAATTGGTCTTGTACTTTGGGATTTGCTTTCTGAAGTTTGTTCCTTACCTTGAGTTTGTGTCAGGCTGCAATAGCTTTCAAAGGTGCTTATGAGTCATTAGCCAGTGAGACGTCTGGCCCAAAGTCTGTTAGCATTCAAAAGATATGGCACTTGCTTCAGGTCATCTCTTTGATATACGTAAGAACTTATTTTATGCTTTGAATTTCAATTGGTAAGATATGTTCTGGATTGTTGTTTGTGTGAATGAAATATCATAATGGTGTGAATAACTTGCTGCCATTTTTTCAATATTTTCTTGGGTTGCTGCACTATGATGATTGGAGGTTTAGATGTGCTGTGAGTTTGAGATAAAATTCGTGTTCTCCAATTAAATGTTTTTATGCAGACATTGTTGGGGGAAGATAAAGAAGCACCGAGAAATGTGTCGAGAAAAATGGCCATGATTAGTGGAGCAAGATGCCATTTAGAAGCTGGTCATGAGAAATATATACTGGACACTATTCAGAATCGTGCTGCCCAGGTCACATATTTTTTCCATAACATAGAAAGCACCTTTTGTATCATTATCGTGTAGTTATTTTTCAAGAATGGAATATCTGTGGACATATATAATACTTCATATGTTTTGTGCATGTGCTCTATGCAATTGGACTTTTTACAACCTATTTGAAATTAAAATCTTTTAACCATTAAACAGTCTAATATGCGACCTTACTTATTGAAGAATTTTCTCTGTTGTTGTTGGAGCTTTGAATTGTTGTTGCATCAGTGAAGATTAGGTACTTTTGATTGGTTGAGGCTTGTAACTTAATATTTTTTTGGTAGTCAAGCTACATTTTCCTCCTTGCTATTTGTTACCAAAGTAATAGAGGATTAGGTACTTTGCTATTGGTTGAGGCTTGTAACTTGATATTTTATAGGCAGTCCATCTACATCTTCATCTCTGCTATTTGTTATAAAAGTGATCCAAACACACAGCAAAATTATTAGAAAAGGAGAAAATAGCATCCTCAAGACTGTGTATTTATAGTTTCCAAGTTGTAATGAACTTGGAGATTGAAGATAAATATGGATCTTCACCTAATTATGTATTACCCTAGTATGGACATGGATATGGGAATTGCATTAATCTGAGAGATTTGTGCCAGGCATGAACTCCAAACAGTCAATTCTCCTGACAACTTTGAATATGAATTCCCTTAGCGATGTTTTCAAATGAATATATTGTGAGAATCTAAACTAAATTAAACTGTTTTCTAGAGTAGTTCCTTAGATAGACTTTCATTAATACATTCCATAGATGGAACCTGTATATGTTATGATTGTGATCATCTCATTTTCAAAATCATATACTTTAATTTGCGTAGACTTGGAAATGTACTGGTTAAAGCATGGATTCCCTACTGAAATACTGTTAACTACCTTCCTTTACATGAAGCTTCCAAGGAAGCCACAAAGCACCTATATGGTCTATTCAAGAAAACTGTAAAAGTCAATATGTACAAATAGATAAGGAGGAAAACAAAATCAACGGAATACAAGGGTAGGATGATGAATGTATTGTGCTTATGGCTAAAAAATATTGTTGATTACAAACATGATATCGGACCATTTATTTCATCAGCAAATTTGGTCATTTGATATAGGAAAGTTGAATCCTATCATTTGATAAGTTGTCTGATCTTCATGTAACTATTCGAGTGATGTGATTTTTGAAAGTCTGATAGTGGGTGACACTTGGTGATTGCTTAAATTTTTATTATCTTTAGTTATAGGGAAAATTGTACATAGCTCTTAGGAATTTGTTCATCATAAATACTAGTTACTGGTAAGCTGTAATAGTAATAATTATGTAGTTTGTAGATTGATATCTATCATAAATTTGTTTGAATATCATCATTGTCAAGCAATAAAAACTTATTAAAGGGTGCTAGCTCAATGGTAGAGCATCGTCCTGATTATAGGCAGGAGGTTGGTGGTTCAATTCCTCCGTGCCCTATCATAAATTTGTGACTACAAAAACAACTAAATTCACATATATACAACTATTAGTAGCTAATTTCCCATATCTTAGTCGTATTTAGCTTAGTCATTAATATGTTAACATCTAGTAGTTTATTTAGTCGTATATTTGGTCATTAATGGTTGCAATCAGTGACTAAATCAATGACTAAATCAATGACTAACTCAGTGACTAAACCCGTGACTAAATCAATGACTAAATCATTAACTATCAATGACTAAAACAATGACTAAATCATTGACTATCAATGACTAAAGCATCGTCTATCAATGACTAAATAATTTTCTATCAATGACTAAATCAATGACTACTAAGTCAAGCTATTAATGACTAGTGAAATACGACTAGCTATAATATAGTGGAAATTTGCTACTATTAGTCACTGACTTAAAAATAGTCATTTATAGCCTAATTTTAGTCATTTTTTTAGTTAATTTTTTTAGTCATAAAATCAAAATATGGGTGTAGTCCCCTCAACCATGGACAATTAGGATTTACTGGGTAAGGAATATAATAATATCATTGCATAGGAAATGTTGACTCTTGACTTGGGAATGCAAGAATCAAAGGAAAAATTGCCTCAACAATTGAAGGTTGTTGAAACACAAGAACCGCCAATCCAAAAAGAGGAAATTGTTGAGGCAGCAAAACTGTTGGGTCAAGAATTAGCTAGTGAAACATAGGAATTAGTTGTTGAAACTTGGGACCAATCACTACCCAAGGAGAACGATGGTAAAAAAATGGTTTGGGAACCTATGTATATTATTGAGTTGGATGCAAACGATGAAAAAGCTTAGGAAGTGGAAGAAGACATTTCTGTGTTGAAATATGAAATAAACAAATGGAAGTATCAAGCTACCCTGTGTGAGGAAGGGATGATCCTTGTGCATTTAAATAGGAATAACATTAAAGATCTCAGAGAGAGATGGGATGAGGACATGACCTTCTAAGGGATTTTCTAGGAAAAATTGCAAGAATAACTAAAGGAATTAAGAAAGTTTAAGGCCGTGAAGAAGGAGGAAATGTATAATTTAATTCAGAAACTATTAAGTTGTAGGCCCCCCATCACCATCTTACTCAGTCTTCCTATATGAATAATTGACTTGATTTAAGATAATATATCTTAATTAATGGAGACCCTACCAGTTTGTCACAATTTCTTAGTTTTTGGATGCTTTTGCTTAGAGTAATTTCCTTGAGAAAATATTATTGTGTGAATTATATTTACATAAATTAGCATGCTTCATGGACTATTCATATAACCCCATTCCTCATATAGGAGATATGCATCTGATGGAATTTACCTCATTTTTCACCAATTATATGAACTAGTGGAATGCCTCTCATACCATTCAAAGAAATGAGGATACTTCTACTCTCTGGATACGAGGCGAACCACAATCCAATGAGGCCATTATTGAAAGACATAGAAAACACCTCTCCTCTCCTTAAAATTCTGATCTAATAACAACACTTCAGCAAGATATTATATCTACATGTGTCAGAATCATATCACGATAAGAGCCCTACACATTCGAAGGTAGAAAGTGCACATGGGAAGCTTCTTCTGAGTCCATAAGAACAAGAGATCCCTACTGTTTTGAAAATTTTAAATATGTTTTGTATCGATTTCCTGAGTATGTCAAGTGTATTCAAACATGTGCACAAAGCTGGATAGGATTAAGATTTAGATTCCCACTCATATGGATGCATGTGAATAAATAAAAAAGTATATATAAGCTAACTAAAAAGGAAGAGAAGAAGTGTTGGGCATATTTAGTTGCTTGTAAAGGGTATATAAATTTGTGAGATAATCCTGAACCTTCCTTCAACCTCACAAACTTCCACATGAAAAAATTTTATTCGAATTTAGATTCATATTCACAGGAAGTTGTTGCATGAGGACATGCAATTGGACATTTGGGGGGACATAATGGGTGCCAAAATGCCCATTTTTTCTCACTTCTCTCATGATAATTTTTCCTTTTTTCTCCTTATTCATGTAAACAAGTCGTTATCTTTCCTAAAAAAAACATGATCTTGAGCAAGTATAATGTACTATTAATTTTTTATATTAATGCCTAAAATTTTCCTATGTTTATGAATTTTGCTTTCTAATTATGCTGACTTGTGACAGATTGACGAAAGAAACTAAGACCCTAGTGGATTTAGGTGTATCATCTTGCTGATACACATCGATAAAGAAGTACATTGCAAGCAGTTACACCTTTCATGGATCTGATTCATATCATTGTGGAAACTCACTTGGTATTGGACCAATTCAGATTGTTCAGAACATTGATGCTTATGAAATAGATTTTATTTCAAAGTAATCATGTATGTAAATGTTTCTATTTATGAAGTATTGATTCGACGACTGGAAGATCTTTGATATTCAGGTTGTCTGAATTAAGAGGACCGGAATTGTCTTGTCTAGTATTTATATGAATACGGGATAGTTAAAAAAGGTTAGGCCTATTTTCGGAACAAAATATAATAGGGGTGGAAGGATTGTTTGTTTGAACTTCATTTTATTAATGAAAGTGGCATTATTTTCTTAATTTGTTGTGTACTAATTTATGGTAGTGTTTAGCGGCATCTCTGTTAGGAGTAAAGGGACCACCTTCTCTCAGATTTTTCGAGTTAATTAGTTGCTCATTTCCTTTATTTTGTTTTGTGTGGAATTTCAATTAGATTTCTTTTTGATTTGTTGAAAGAGTGTGAGCATTAAGTGTGGGATTCTTCAATTATATATTTTATTGGTTTCCTTAAATGTTCGATTGAAAATACATAGTTTCTCTTTGCAAGTGTGTTATTGATTATTGTTGTTACATATGTGCTTTGATGTTTCATTTTCTCATTATATATTTATTTCCATTAACTGTTAAACTAGTAGATGGCATGTGGATTTATAGAACATGAAGATTGATTTCCTTTATGGTTGAATATTGCAATTGTGGATTAGATCTCTTTTTACGATGATAATTTAGGATTTAACTTCTTGCAAAAGAAATTTTTCTCTTTCATTGTTGAAGCATTCATTTCTAGAATTGATACAGTAGAAGGATTGTGAACTCTCTTAATATTTTGGAAGTTGAACTAGTGTTTGAAGCCAGATTAAGAGTGAGCATAGCATAGACTTAGTAATTAGGTAGATTGAGTGAATTCTAGTTGATTGATCAGTTACTGAATGTTTATGTATATATTTTGTTTGATTACCTTTGAAAGAACCATACTTCCCCGAGTTAACAAATTATATTCAACACTTTGTTTATTAATTAATAGGAAATTATAGTGACTAACAATATGTATATGTATATGTCCACGTACATGTACATACATGTACATGTACATGTATATATATATATAGATATATAAGTATGTGTGTGTGTGTGTGTGTGTGTACATGTACATACACATACACATACATACACACACACACACACACACATATTCTACATATTCTGATGCAGAAGACATAACCCATGATATTCGTAACCTTGGTGATGGGTTTGTTGGGATACCCGTATTTGTGTGAATACAATTGTACTTATGAGTCACACCATTATAGTTTTGTCTTTGACATAAAAGTGAGACTATTGTGCATCCTAACGTAAATTTTAAGCTAAAAAATTATTTGATTTCTTCAAAACAATACTGAAAAATGATCGACCAAAATAGTGAGGTTCATTTTTGCATTAATTTAGATATCGTCTATCATGCGTTTTGTGCAACAAAAACAATTAAGCACACTTCTAGAGGAACATATATATAGTTTCAATGACCTCATAGGATTTACATTGCATTTCCAGGTCCAACACCATATTAATGTGTTCCCTAGTGTGATGTTCCTCAATGAGGCTTTGAACCGGATACTTTTTATTGATAATAAATAAATTCAATCCCAATACATGATCTCCTTTTAAAATCCCCATTGTGCCTATTCCCAATAAAGATAGCCCTTGGAACCTCTGGATTGATTATCGTTCCCTTTAAAGATTAGAATCAAGAATTTGTACCTTATCATTGACATCGATAACCTTGTAGTATCATATTAGAATCAAGAATATGTACCTAATCATTGACATCGATAAAGAAACTATAATTCTTCACTAGAATCTGTTAGGATTATTAATCCTCCCTTGTCCAAATTTGGTCATATGTCTAAATCGGGAGTCATGTCTAAATCGGGAGTCATGTCTAAATCGGGAGTCCATCCAGTCTATTTATAGTCATTAACACCATTGAGTCCACTTTACCTAATTGGGGCACATGTTTCAGTTACTGAAGTGTGGGGAACACTAATTGAGGCTCACTGCCACTGATTGCAATTGATTGCATCAGTTTAGGAGCCTCCTAGACCAATCCCTACAATTTAGGAAGCCATTGGGAGTGCCAAAACCAACCAAGGTCAGTTCACTTCAGTTGATGACTAGTCAAGCTAAGTTAGGAGTCAGTTACATTTAGTTCTAGTCCTTTACATTCAGTTAGCACTAGGTTTACTTTACTGAACACATGTGGGGCGCATTTCTCACCTACCACTGTCAGTTAACCTTAGTCAACACTGAATGTAACACTTAAGTTATGTTTTAGAGCTCCGATGAACTCCGGTTATGGTTTAGACAAGGTCAGTTAACTATTGAGTCCTCCGATAGTGATTTAGACAAGGTCTTGGTTACCTACAGTCAAGTAGAGTCTAATCAATTTGAACTTCCTCATGTGGATTCGAAATGCTTGTGGCTATTAAAGCCATTGTACTTCATTGTAATTATCTATCTAATTACTCTTTGATTAATGAAAAGCATTCACAGCTGCAAGCCATTTTTGCACTGTTTCATTCTTCAATAACTGAGTAAATTGTGTGATCTATCATGTGAGTTGTGCATTTTTCCACAGATCTATGTGCTCAATTTAATATGGCATCAGAGCCTCGGTGGACAAGGCACTTCTCCTCCTCAGATCTCCTACTGGATCATTTTTTTTGTTTTGCAGGTATAACTTCGAAATGATTTCATCTCTGATGAGACAAGGTCTCTATCGGGTGTCTATTGGAATCGGTAAAGAGTGTTTTAGTAAGATTAACTAGCTGAATAAAAGTGACTGAGATTTTGGAACAATAGCAACAGGTCTTTCTCCTAGCTTGCGCTACCTCATTAGATCTATTGAAGACCCGAAGGAACTCTGGACAAGATTGGACAGAACCTTTGGAATGATTTATGAGGATAATAATATCACTTTGGAGAGAACATTCAGCACCATAAGAATCCTTGATCCAAAAATATCGTCCTCCACTCTCTCTGATGAAGTAGTTCAAGATAAAGAAGAAGCAGAAGATTCTACACAGTCAATTCGAATTGAAGACAGTCTCCATCTAGTGACTCCTTCTCCTGATGCTCCGGAAGTTCATGAGATCTGTGATATCTCATCCTATCATATTGCTGAAATAGAAGAAGAAATTTGAATCTCTGATATTGAAGAAAAATTCTGCTGCACTTCCATGCAAACATTCACCAGTGATTTTCCTTTAAATTCTGTGCAAACTTTACCAATAATTGCTTCTGAAAGTGAAGAGAAATTTGATTTTTCTCCCTCGAATGTTGCTGCTGGTGTGAAAATATGTGATACCTTGGATATTTTGGAAGAAATATCATATTACCAGAGTGATCCATTCACTCCTCATGATCTATATTTTCCAGCAAATTCCTACAGGAATGCATGCACCAAAATTCAGAATTTTGAAGAAGAAGAAAGTTGTGCATCCACCGTCTCGATTAACCATTTATTTGAATATGATATTAACCTTATCGGATATGATATGATATTATTTAGATATGATATGATATTTATTGGTTTAATATATCAAATTCATAATATTTCAGTACCACTTGTAGCTGTTCTCATCAGTGGTGTGAAGAAACAAGTACCACAAGTCTCCTACAAAACTGCTACTAGGGATTTGATTCCATTTCACAGTTTTGGAACTGTTTTGAACCTATTTAGATCCGATTTAATTTCTTATCTGATATTATTTGGTTCATATTTTAAAATCCAAAATCCATTATTCATTCTTGTAGCTGCTCTCACCAATTATGCTGTGAAAAATCAAGTACCGCACTTTCTCTTCAAAACTGCTGATGGGGATTTGGTGTTAGTTTCCTCATATGAGGTTGCTGATATTTTATTATGTAATTAATTATCTATTTTAGAAGATATATCAGACTATGTATCTCAATCATTCGCTCTCAACAGTCCCATTGCTTCTCTACCATTGATCACATGCTCATCTCCTCACAGAACTAGTAAAGAGGAAGATTTTATGCATCCGCCTGGACACCTGCTCCTAACACTTGGGGCTGTTCTTACCACTCATGGTTTGCTGTTCATGGATGCAACATATCATTTTATTGATTTTTCCTCACATTCTCTGAATTCTCAAGAACATTTTCTCACTTTTCAGTTGACTTCAGTTGCTCTACATGGGTCCAATCTTCATCCGGCAGCTGTCTATATTTCTGATTTAGTTGAGCATATCATTCTTCTTCCAAAGACGAATATTCCTCTAGAAATAATGATGGAGAGGTTCACATGCCAGGCCCCAAGATACCTATGCACAGAAGAACCAGATTGATCCTGATTCTACCTGCTTAATTAGAGGGGGGGATTTTTTCCCATGTGGTTTTTCCCCCACACCTTGTTTTTGAGCAATTACTTTACTTTACTTGATGTAATGGGTGACCTATGGTATTAGTTACCAGGGCCCACAAATTGTCCAAGTTAGCATTCAAGGGGGGTGTTAGGATTATTAATCCTCCCTTGTCTAAATTTGGTCATATGTCTAAATCGGGAGTCATGTCTAAATCGGGAGTCCATCCAGTCTATTTATAGTCATTAACACCATTGAGTCCACTTGACCTGATTAGGGCACATGTTTCAGTTACTAAAGTGTGGGGAACACTAATTGAGGCTCACAAACACTGATTTCACTTGATTGCATTAGTTTAGGAGCCTCCTAGACCAATCCCTACAATTTAGGAAGCCACTGGGAGTGCCGAAACCAACCAAGGTCAGTTCACTTCAGTTGATGACTAGTCAAGCTAAGTTAGGAGTCAGTTACATTCAGTTCTAGTCCTCTACATTCAGTTAGCACTAGGTTTACTTGACTAAACACATGTGGGGCGCATTTCTCACCTACCACTATCAGTTAACCTTAGTCAACACTGAATGTAACACTTGAGTTATGTTTTAGAGCTCTGATGAACTTCGCTTATGGTTTAGACAAGGTCAGTTAACTATTGAGTCCTCCGATAGTGATTTAGACAAGGTCTTGGTTACCTACAGTCAAGTAGAGTCTAATCAATTTGAACTTCCTCATGTGGATTCGAATTGCTTGTGGCTATTAAAGCCATTGTACTTCATTGTAATTATCTATCTAATTACTCTTTGATTAATGAAAAGCATTCACAACTGCAAGCCATTTTTGCACTGTTTCATTCTTCAATAACTAAGTAAATTGTGTGATCTATCATGTGAGTTGTGTGTTTGTCCACAGATCTATGTGCTCAATTTAATATGGCATCAGAGCCTCGGTGGACAAGGCACTTCTCCTCCTCAGATCTCCTACTGGATCATTTTTTTGTTTTGCAAGTATAACTTCGAAATGATTTCATCTCTGATGAGACAAGGTCTCTGTCGGGTGTCTATTGGACTCGGTAAAGAGTGTTTTAGTAAGATTAACTGGCTGAATAAAAGTGACTGATATTTTGGAACAATAGCAACAGGTCTTTCTCCTAGCTTGCGCTACCTCATTAGATCTATTGAAGACCCAAAGGAACTCTGGACAAGATTGGACAGAACCTTTGGAATGATTTATGAGGATCATAATAGCACTTTGGAGAGAACATACAGCACCATAATCATCCTTTATCCAAAAATATCGGCCTCCACTCTCTCTGATGAAGTTGTTCAAGATAAAGAAGAAGCAGAAGCTTCTACACAGTCAATTCGAATTGAAGACAGTCTCCATCCAGTGACTCCTTCTCCTGATGCTCCGGAAGTTCATGAGATCTCTGATATCTCATCTTCTCATATTTCTGAAATAGAAGAAGCCATTCGAATCTCTGATATTGAAGAAAAATTCTGCTGCACTTCCATGCAAACATTCACCGGTGATTTTCCTTTAAATTCTGTGCAAAATTTACCAGTAATTGCTTCCGAAAGTGAAGAGAAATTTGATTTTTCTCCCTCTAATGTTGCTGCTGGTGTGAAAATATGTGATACCTTGGATATTTTGGAAGAAATATCATATTACCAAAGTTATCCATTCACTCCTCATGATCTATATTTTCCAGCAAATTACTGCAGGAATGCATGCACCAAAATTCAGAATTTTGAAGAAGAAGAAAGTTGTGCATCCACCGTCTTGGTTAACAATTTATTTGAATATGATATTAACCTTATTGGATCTGATATGATATTATTTAGATCTTATATGATATTTCTTGGTTTAATATATCAAATTCATAATCTTTCAGTACCACTTGTAGCTGTTCTCATCAGCGGTGTGAAGAAACAAGTACCACAAGTCTCCTACAAAACTGCTACTGGGGATTTGGTTCCATTTCACAGTTTTGGAACTATTTTGAACCTATTTAGATATTATTTAATTTCTTATCTGATATTATTTGGTTCATATTTTAAAATCCAAAATCCTTCATTCATTCTTGTAGCTGCTCTCACCAATTCCGGTGTGAAAAATCAAGTACCGCACTTTCTCTTCAAAACTGCTGATGGGGATTTGGTGTTAGTTTCCTCATATGAGGTTGCTGATATTTTATTATGTGATTCATTATATATTTCAGAAGATATATCAGACTATGGAGCTCAATCATTCTCTCTCAACAGTCCCAGTACTTCTCTACCATTGATCACATGCTCATCTCCTCACAGAACTAGTAAAGAGGAAGATTTTCTGCATCCGCCTGGACACCTGCTCCTAACACTTGGGGATGTTCTTACCACTCATGGTTTGATGTTCATGGATGAAACATATCATTTTATTGATTTTTCCTCACATTCTCTGAATTCTCAAGAACCTTTTCTCACTTTTCAGTTGACTTCAGTTGCTCTACATGGATCCAATCTTCATCCGGCAGCTGTCTATATTTCTGATTTGGTTGAGCATATCATTCTTCTTCCAAAGAGGAAGATTCCTCCATACACAATGATGGAGAGGTTCACATGCTAGGCCCCAGGATACCTATGCACAGAAGAACCAGATTGATCCTGATTCTACCTGCTTAATTAGAGGGGGGGATTTTTTCCATGTGGTTTTTCCCCAGCACCTTGTTTTTGAGTAGTTACTTTACTTTAATTGATGTAATGGGTGACCTATGGTCTTAGTTACCAGGGCCCACAGATTTTCCAAGTTATCATTAAGGGGGGGTGTTAGGATTATTAATCCTCCCTTGTCTAAATTTGGTCATATGTCTAAATTGGGAGTCATGTCTAAATCGGGAGTCCATCCAGTCTATTTATAGTCATTAACACCATTGAGTCCACTTGACCTGATTGGGGCACATGTTTTAGTTACTAAAGTGTGGGGAACACTAATTGAGGCTCACTGCCACTGATTGCACTTGATTGCATTATTTTAGGAGCCTCCTAGACCAATCCCTACAGTTTAGGAAGCCACTGGGAGTGCCGAAACCAACCAAGGTCAGTTCACTTCAGTTGATGACTAGTCAAGCTAAGTTAGGAGTCAGTTACATTCAGTTCTAGTCCTCTACATTCATTTAGCACTAGGTTTACTTGACTAAACACATGTGGGGCACATTTCTCACCTACCACTGTCAGTTAACCTTAGTCAACACTGAATGTAACACTTGAGTTATGTTTTAGAGCTCCGATGAAGTTCAGTTATGGTTTAGACAAGGTCAGTTAACTATTGAGTCCTCCGATAGAGATTTAGACAAGGTCTTGGTTACCTACAGTCAAGTAGAGTCTAATCAATTCGAACTTCCTCATGTGGATTCGAATTGCTTGTGGCTATTAAAGCCATTGTACTTCATTGTAATTATCTATCTAATTACTCTTTGATTAATGAAAAGCATTCACAGTTGCAAGCCATTTTTGCACTGTTTCATTCTTCAATAACTAAGTAAATTGTGTGATCTATCATGTGAGTTATGTGTTTGTCCACAGATCTATGTGCTCAATTTAATATAATATTCCTTCTCTCATTCATGGAGACACATAGAAACTTATGTACTTGTGGAATTCAATGCAACAATAGGAATTCAAACAACCAAAGAACGATTTTTTCATAGTACTAGTCTTGGCCTAACCAACTTGTGTAGTCCCTTTGAAATCCATTTCAACACCATAAAGTATGCACTCATGGTTGTTGATGCAAATAGACACCTGGTCATATATCACATTGAATCATTCTATGATGATGTTAGGGATTAAATATATTATGATCAAGAGCTCTATGCAGTCATTGAGGATGTCAAACAATGGAAACATTATATTATTTGTAAGGAGATTATTCGTTCCAACCTTAAAAATTCAAATTTCATGTTGATTTAAGTGAAAGACATGCATGCAATAGTTAGATATAGTGTTCAAGTATAAGTTCGTACCTTCTAATTGCATAATTGATATCTTGAGGCAATCGATTGTGAGAAATATTCTTAATATGGTGGTAACTTGTAGACAATAAACATGTGATTGAAAACATTAATATGTCACAAACCAAACATTTATGTATATTCATTTAGATCTCACCCAATTAAGGCATCCCGTGGATTACTACTTGCATGATTACTTGTGTTGGGAAATTGGTTTCCAATGGAGTGAGTGTGGAAAAAACATTTGGGAGGCACATTGCTCCAAGTCAGTTGGCTATTTCAGAATTGACAAGAATTTAGCAAGCTTGTAGAAGGACTTTTATTGGCCTCACCTCCATGCAGATGTGGAGACAGACATAGAGGGTTGTGTGGGTTTATCAATTGCTAAACCAACCAATAGGAACTGAAGGTATATACACACATTTTTCCATTCCATTGGTTCTCATTGAAATATGTCTGTATTTTTTTTATTGACTATTGACATCATTGAAACCTGACATGGTTTTTTGTGGTTCTTGGCCATTTTTTTACAATGGAAATCCTAGTGCCAAATAGGAAGACTAACTCAAAGTGTAATATGGAGACAATAATGGATTTGTTGCAATTGTGTTGTAAAATATGAAAGCATTGATCCCATTGTGTGGTTTACTAGTGGTAAATGTAGGGATCGTGAACCAAGATTTTGTTTACTACCTTTGTTTAGATATTTGTTTGTCGGTGTAATTTAATAAATAATTCACACCGACAACCTCTATTGGGCCAATTGAGCTAGGATAAACAGTTGATTCAATCTATAGATAAAATCATCTTGAACTATGCATCGAAGTATGGAGGTTTGATTGACTACTGATTTTTCTAATACTTCGTTGGCCACATTATAGAAAAAGTGATTGAATTTTTCAAATTAAAGCTCAACTACCTCTTATTTCATATGTTCTCTTTGAAAAGCAAGGACCCATTCTTATCAAATTCAATGAAAAGTGGAAGCCTACTTGCATCAATCCTAGCTTCTACAATAGCCATTTCAACAATGCCGACATACAAATCTTGTGGTACCCTTGTAAATGTGAATGGAATGAAAGAAATTTATAAAGGGATTTACTTTTAAAATAATCCTCTTTATGGTAATACTTGATAGTATATCCTTACCTTTTTCTCATATACGTAATTAGGATCTTTAATATTGTACCTTCTATCCAAATCAAGTCCTCTGAAGAGTGCTTGTACTTCTTTTATATTGTATAATATTGGACAAAGTTTCCATGAAAATTTAATGCATGTGTTCCCTATGGACTTCTTAATGGAACCCCTACCCTTGCTCTTTTTAACTAAACATTTTTAAGTTTAACGGATCATATTTGATATTCATTAAGGGAGTAACAGCTAAAACTGAATTGTTCATATTCAAACCTCTTGGAGGATTCGAATTTTGGGCGAAGGATTTCTTGGAGCGGGCGAAGGTTAATATACAGTTTTAATGGAGTTTTCTTGATAATTTGAGCTGTAATCGTGGCCGTCGATTTGCATATCCTTGATTCTAGTGATCTCATTGATTATCGCTCCGTGCGATGGTATGATTGTATTCTTTACTACCCTGCAGACGCTTTTAATCATTGGTGCTGTCTATTTGACACGTTATTCACTGTAGTTAATGCATGGTATTATGGTATGAGTGAGGTATTGTCTTGGCTTTTGTTGTTGCGATGAGGGTGCTGCTTTTTGGCCGGGCTTTTGTTGCTGCGATGCAGGTGCTGCATATTTGGCTGGGCTTTTGTTGCTGCGATGAGGGTGCCGCATTTTGACCATTAATCTGGTGGAGTGGTGGCATCTGTTTTTTCTTCAGGGGTCTTGGCTTGGTTTTCGGATTAACCTCCTGACTGGTCAGGGTTTGTGGTTCTGCTGGAGACTGGGTTTTATTTCTGTGGGTTCATTTTTTTTTTGTTGGACTCTGTTGGGAGTGAGGTATTAGTTTTGGCTTTTGGTGTTGTGACTAGGGTGCTGCATTTTGGTTAGGATTTTGTCGATGTGATGAGGGTGCTGCATTTCGACCATTGCTTCGTCTTGGAGGTTATTGGAATCTTTCTTTCACAGTTTTCGGCTTCGGTGTAATCCTTCTTGACTCTTGGCTTCCGCAGGTTGATAAAGCCCTGGTGAAGGTTGTTTAGGTTTTTCTTCGGGCTGTCTTGGTATTTGAGGTGCTGATAGAAGCCCGTCTTGGATTCCGGCTTTCGCTGGAATTATTAGCTCTGGTAGGTTATCCAGGATTACTCTGGTTGTTGGTAGCGTGAGATGCTGGAGATGATCGTCTTGATTCTGGCTTTCCAATAAAGACTGTCTTTCTTAGAGTGGGCAAAGATTGAAGTCGTCTCTTCGAGCTTCTGTTTAAGGTTTGGGTTGTGCTTTCCCTGGAAATTGATTGTGGGTTCGATTTTGCTGTGATTGAGGCCTTTGTCTTCCAACTGATCTGGAGGTTTTGACCCTTAATCTCGTTGCCCAAAGTTCAGGAACAGGAGAAGTTCTTTTTGGTTCTTGGATTCTTTGGTTTTGTATCTCTGGTATTGGCTTTCCAGACTTACATAGGTTGCCTTAGTATGATTGAGGTGGTTAATGTATTTAGCTGCTGGTGATTGAAGCCTTTAGCGCAGCTTGATCAGGTGGATGTTACTCTTGGCTTGTAGTTTTGAGTAGCAGGTATAGGCTGTATTAGTTCTTGCTGGCAGTTCTGGGATATAGGTGAAGGCCCTTCTGGATTGCGCAGGTGGTCTATCTGTGTTGGGCCATCTCTTGTGGGGGTGGACTTTAGCTTCAGGGTGGCCCGTTTTGTTGTTTCCCATTCTTTTATTCAGGTAATCTCGACTTTTCCTACGTTTTTCATTATATAAGATATTATTCTGGTTACAAGCCGTGTTTTATTAGACTCCTGTATTTGGGTTCGAGGTTATATGTGATCACTGGTTCTTTCCGGATATTGGATTCTGGATTCTTAGTCTATGGATAAGGCTTCTCGATAGCCTTTGGGTTTGCTGTTCGTTCATTGCTGTAGTTTATGTGTTATGCATTCGCCTGATTCTGATTGGTATGGTTATGGGTATTTGGGCGATGGGATTCTGACTGATTATCAGTGGAGAAGGTACTGTGTGATGCACTTTCAGGGGCCATTAGGTGAAGAGTGAATCTTGTTATTTGGTTACCTTTTTAGGTTTCCTGGGGCCTTCTTTTGGACTGCTAGGATCTCTGGTGTCATTGAGATGTGTGTTCTCTTTCTTGCTCTGTCTTTGTAGTTTGCTGCCCGGCTTTTGTCTGGGGGTTTTTTGCGCCACCTCATGTCGTTGCGAGTGATCAAATCTCTGGCTCGCACTCCGCCTGGGCACCTGCAATGCTCCAAGCAGGGCATTGGAGTGGAGAAGAGACTCTCTGCTACATATCTGCCACTCAATTTGGATGGTTCGGGGACTGACATTGGTCGGGATGACCATTTAGATAGAGTTTCTTCTCAAGATTATTTGGATGATGCTCGTATGGGTGGGAGACTTCTGCCAAACCCAATCCTTCCTTTCCCGGCTGTTTCTGATCCTTTGGGTAGGCCGTTTTTCTCTCAATTGAATATAGGGGATGATCTTTCTGCTGTTGGGGACTACTCCTTTAAGATGGTCTTGGGTCTTAGGGATGTTTCTTCCCTTAATTCTCAACCATCTGGACAGTGTGCTTTGGTTGAGGATGGGTCTCAGCTTTCTGACTTGGATGCTCATTGCCATACCCCACTTTGTTTGGGAGGATGTGAGAATCCCTTACCTGCTGGCCAGCCTGGGACTAGCTGTTTGGATGGGATATTACATTCTTCTCCTAAACAGGGTCATCTTTTGGATTCATTGGGTTTTAAAAAGGCTTGTGGGCATATTCTTGATTATCAAACTGATAAGCCTTGTTACCCGGTTAGTCAGGTGGAGGGGATGGTTCAAGAGGATTGTAAGAATGCAGATCTAGGAATTGCTTCCTTTTCTGATGTTAAATCTCATAAATCTTTGGATCCTATTAATGAATTGGTTTCTGATTATAAATTTCAGTCTTTGGATCCTGATTCTGAGCATCGTTATTCTGGTCAATTTGGTTCATCTAAGCCTAAGAGGAGGATCCTCAAACCTATCAAGAAAATTAATCCAGTCTTAATGACTTTGGGGGAAGATGTGCTATTAAATGACATAGTTCTGACTAATGCTGTGACTTTGGTTGGAAGGTTTGGAAGGCGTAATTATAATGTAGATACTCTTCATGGGTGGGCTGTTAGGGCTTGGAATGGGATTATCAATGCTATTCCTGAGATTTATATGCTTCCACGAGGATGGATAGCATTTAAATTTTCCTTTGTTGTTGATGCTGATAGGATTCTTGCTGGTATCTGGAAATGGGATAATGTTGCTCTTCTTGTCAAGAGATGGACTCCTTTATTTGATCCCCGTAAGGAAAGGTATGACCATGTTCCTGTTTGGGTCAAATTGCCTCATTTACCTTTTAAATTCTGGTCTGCGGATTTCTTCAGACTTGTTGGGAATACTCTGGGAATCCATCTGGAGACTGATTTCTCCAATTTACAATCGGGGGTCTGCTATATAGGCCGGGTCCTTGTCCTGCTAGATTTTCGTCTGGGCCTTCTTGCTGAATTGGTCATTAAAACAGGTAATCAAGATTTCTCTTAGCCTTTGGATTACTTGGGACTCCCCTTTAGATGTTATGGATGTCATGGCCTCAGACATTTGGCAAATGATTGCTCTCTATCCTTTAAAAAGCATTCTTCTTCTAAAATTTGGAGAGTCAAAAAAGATTGGAATCAGCCCTGTGCTAAGGCAGGGATCTCAATGGAAACTTTGGATACCTGGAAAGCCAATTCAGTTGAGACCCAGTCTATTACCAAGGTTGGTAAGTCTGTGGATGAGAACTTGGATGTTCCTTCTGTTTCTCATGATTTTGATCCCTTAGTCAATCTTAAACAGATAAGCTTTTCTAACTCCCTGGACGAGAATTTATTTCGTAATCTTACTTCTGAGGCTTTATACTCATCTGCTCCAATTTCATCTTTGAAGGATCTTGGTTTTGTATCTCCTTGCAAGGCACTTGTTAGTAAGGGGTATTTTCTCCGCTCAAGTACTAAACCTGTTCAGGATATTTCTAGAAATATCAAAGATAAATTTGGGATTATTGAACTTGAGGAAGGTTTGACTGGGGATACCCAATTTGTGCAACCTGATTGGAGGGGTGTTGGGGCGCTTAGAGCATCTGCCCTCACTCAAGTTCCTATATGATCCTTATGTCCCTAAATGTTAGGGGTTTGGCTAGTCTTCCCAAGAAACTAGCAGTCAAAAGGCTTATAGATCTTCATTCAGTTGATGTTCTTTTTATTCAAGAAACAATGATTGAGGGGGGTGTTTTGGTTCATGACTTGGAACTGATGATTCATGGATGGCAGTTCATATCGATGGATGCTATGGGCATATCAGGTGGACTCATTGTAGGATGGAAGTCTTGTAACTTTCTTCTTATTAATGCATGGGCATTAAGAGCAGGGTTGTGTGCTGTTTTGTTTGATTATGATTTACAAAAAGAGATATCCTTTGTAAATTTATATGCGCCTTATCTGGACAGGGAATCTTTCTGGAATAACCTGATTAAGTTGGATTGTCTCTTGTCTCCTTATTTAGTCTTTGGAGGAGACCTTAATTTCTCTATGGGTCTCTCTGAAATTTGGGGGGTTCATGCTCAAATTGATCCTTTATCTAATTTTTTCCAAAATCTATTCGAAAATATGGGGTTAGTTGACATTTCTCCACTGGTTTCTATTCCTTCTTGGAGTAATCGCAGAGCTGGTGAAGAAGGTATATGTAAAAGATTGGATCGTCTTTTAGTCTCAGCTGATTTCCTTGATTGCGATTTCCTCCTTAAACAATGGATCGGTTGTGGAGGTGTTTCTGACCATCAACCTGTTTTTCTGCAAATTTCCTCTCCACACCATAAGGCCCATAGTCCTTTCAAGTTTAATGCAGGATGGCTGGATCATATTGATTTGGTTGATGCCTTAAAAAATTCTTGGGTTCGCTTCGATGATCGATCTGCATTATCTCCTGAGGCTCAATTTTGTGCGAATCTAAAACGTATAAAAGATATTTCTATCAAATGGTCTCTGAATAAAAAAGCTCAGAATATAAAAGACTTGGCTGATATTGAATTCGAGTTAAAAAGCTTTCATGATAGTCATTCTTCTGGTATTTTATCAGTAGTAGATAAGGATTTATTGACTGAGATAGAATCTCGTAAGCAGGCTATTCTTCTTTTTAGGGAAAAGGAGGCTCGTCAGAAAAGTAGGGTTTTATGGTTGCGTTGTGGAGATGATAATACTCCTTTCTTTCACAAATTTGCTGCCCATAGGAAATGTCGTAATTCAATATGGAAACTTTTTGATGATTCTGGAAATCTTGTGGAAGGTTTTGAGGCTATAGCAGAAGCTGGGATTCATCACTTTGAAAGTCTATTTAAAGAAGAAGATGATCTTCACCTTCCAGAAATTGTTCTTAGTGCTGGTCATTTTCCTACTTCTGTTACTGAGGATGATAATGTTGAGCTTATGCAAACCATTACTCTTCAAGATATTAAGCATATCTTGAATATAAGCAAAAATGATAAGAGTCCTGGTCCGGACGGTATCCCTGTTGAGGTGTACAGATGCTTGTTTGATGTTTTGGGTGAAGATCTCTTAAGAGTAATTGAATTGTCCAGGATAAGTGGCAAGATCCCAGCTGTTTTTAATTCAACCTTTCTTGCCCTTATTCCTAAGGTTGATAGCCCTTCATCTTTTGAGGATTTTCGTCCTATATCTTTGTGTAATTTTGTATATAAAATTATTGGCAAGATCATTTCGATCAGAATCAGAAAGGTATTGAGTAGGTATATTTCTAGAGAACAGTTTGGTTTTCTGCCGGGCAGGCAGATTCATGATGCGGTTGGTGTTATACAGGAGGGCATGCATTCAATGCATGTTAAATCCATAAAAGCTGTCATGATTAAGATTGATCTATCTAAAGCATATGACAGATTCAGCTGGGTTTATCTTCGGGTAATTCTTGCAAAAATGGGTTTTGCTGGGAATTTTATTGCATGGATTATGAGCAGTCTTTCATCTGTTTCTTTCTCTTTGCTCATTAATGGTGTTGCTACAAATTTTTTCAAATATGGTAGGGGGATTAGACAGGGGTGTCCTCTAGCACCACTCTTGTTTCTTATTGTGGTTGAAGGCCTTGGGAGGGCTATTCTGCATGCTTCACTCAATGGGTCTTATCATGGTTTAGACTTTGGTAATGATATAGTATTAACTCATGTTCTATTTGTGGATGACATTGTCATGGTCAATGATGGCTCTGAACAATCTCTTTCTACTCTTTATGAGATTTTAATACACTTCTGTAAAGCATCTGGGATGCTTATTAATAACAATAAATCAACTCTTTACTTCTCTTGTATGGAAGAAGTTGATGTTATTACTTTACAGAATATCTTTAGTTTCCCTGTTGCTCGAATTGAGTCTGGTATGAAGTATCTAGGGTTTAACCTCAAACCGTGCAGATATCTCATTAGGGATTGGGATTGGCTGATTATCAAAGTTGAACAAAGGATTCAGAATTGGAGCTTCCGTTGGTTGTCCAAAGGAGGAAAGCTGGTTCTGAGTTTTAGAAGCTACTCCAGTGTATTGGATGCATTTCTGGGTTCCTTTGGGTGTCATTGACAAAATCAAAAAACTATGCTTCAACTTTCTTTGGGCTGGCAAACAAAATTCCTCTGGTTTGTCCTGGGTATCCTAGAAGTCTATCGCTTTGCCTAAATCTTTGGGTGGTTGGGGACTCAAGGTACCTGTCTTATTTGCTAAGTCTCTTGCTGCTAAAAAGGTATGGGATATTATTCATGGTTCGGGTTTATGGGTCAAGATAGCTTATCAGAAATATATCTTTCCACTCAATAAACTGGAATGGATTAGATCCTCTGTAAAAAAGAAAAAGAATATTTCAATCTGTTGGAAAGCTGTTCTTTGGGCTTTTGATCTTATTGGGAATTTTCTGGTATGGAAGGTTGGTTCTGGAAAAGCTGTTCGTATAGGAATAGATCCGTGGGTTGGATGCAAATGGAGACATGCTTTTCCCAATCCTATGAGAGATAGGTTACATTTGGCTGGTTACCATTTTCTTTCTGATATTGGAATTATTGGTATGTCTGTTTTATTGCCACAAGAATGGTTATCTGCAGATACTTTGGGTTTTAATGATCCATTTGAGATAGCTGTTTGGAATGGTTACATTGCCTGTCTAAAATCTAGCCATGTTAGACTCTCTATTGAAGATGACTATCTCATCTGGCATTTATCAAAATCTGGCAAATATTCTCCAAAAGCAGGATATGATGAACTTATTTACAGAGAAGTTGACTTGAATTGGTGGTGGAAGATTTTATGGAAGATGAAGTGTCCACTAAAAACTAAAATTTTTAGCTGGTTTCTTTTCACTGGTAAAGCATTGACCTGGGATGTTCTTTGCTTGAGAGGTAGAGAGGGTCCTGGTAGATGCTATCTTTACAAACAGAGTTGCGAATCTAATTTCCATATTGCTGTAGAATGCCCTTTTACACAATCTGTTTGGTCTATCATTGAGGAACATTTCTCCATTACTATGAAATGGAGACTCCCTCTCTGAATGTTTTAAAAACTGGTGCCTGTTATCAGATGTAAATTTCATCAAAACTTTACCCATCATTGTCCTATGGTTTATTTGGAAAGCAAGAAATAGATCTTGCTTTGAGGATTGTGACTCCTCTCCTGCACAGGTTTCAAGTTATAGTTTAGGCATGCTGAAGAACATACCTCAGTCTCTTCCTGTGATCTCTATTAGATCAATTGTTGTAGAGGATATTGATCATTCATATGCTTGGGGTTACTTTGATGGATCTGCTGCTGGGGATCCATTGCTTTGTGGGGCTGGAGGTATTCTGTACCTTTCTGATAGGCATTTTATATCTTTCAAAGCAGGTTTAGGTTTGGGCACAAACAATTATGCAAAATTGTGTGCACTTAAGCTTCTCCTTAGGCTGGCTAGAATGCATAATTTGGATAAATTACAAATTTTTGGAGACTCTCAGCTTGTTATTAATTGGGTATCTGGTAAGTATAAATTACAAAATCTTCAAATCTCCTTGATTCTTCAAGATGTTCATTTTTTATCGGACAGTTTTGATTTTGTATCTTACAAACACATTTATAGGGAAAGGAATTCCAAAGCAGATTTGTTGGCTAAAGCAGGGGGTAGCATTCATGAAGGTTTTTGGCATACTTATGAACAGAAAGAGGCAGAATCCACAGAATTTTTTCAGGTATTCTAAAGGTGCTGTAGCATGATGACTGTCATAGGACAGATTGCTGGTTCTTGGTGATTTTTCAGATATGATTCCATGGCTGATATTGATTTGCATTTTCTTGCATTTGGTGATCTCAAGCAACAATATTTAGAGCTGGACCTGCGGGCTGTTAGGCCTCTTATTATGGTTCTGAAAGGTTTTTGGAAAAAAAAATTTCCATATTTGGATGGTCTGGAACATATCAATTTTTTTAGCAGCTGTTTATTTTTATCAGCATATGACTTTTATGAGACTTCATCAGCATGCTAGTTCTGCTCGGATATCTTTTCTTTTGATCACTTGGTCCCTTATTGATCTGACCTGATTTATCAGGAGTGATGATATAAGTCTGCTATGATCAAACTTAGTTTTTTATTGCTCTCTTTCTGCTGGAAAGTACTATTGGTGAACATTATGATCTGCTGATTTCTTGTATGTATTGTACTTTAGATTTGGATTGTGGCTTTGTGCTCTTTCTGAGGAATATTCGTTATGACAACTTCTTAGTTGTATTTTGTAAAATGGACTATGAGGGCCATCTACTAAATGTGAATAAAGTATTTACGATTTTTTTCCTTGGAAAAAAAAAAAACAGCTAAAACTGCCAAAATTTTAATTCACGGCAAAACTGAATAACTCATATAGTTGAAATATTATTTATTATATCGTTCTTTAAAGTAATTTTGAATGAATAAAATTAATAATGGAAGGAAGCAAATTAGTTAAGAAAAAAATTGAAGGCCATAGTTGTTGAACTATATATAAGTATATGTATGTACTAGGAACTATTCTTTCTTTGCCGATCTTTCCATGACTTAAATGAGTGTTTTATTTTTTCGCTATTGTATGTTGGCATATGATGCAGTGAACATTAAAGAAATGTATCACAATGTCCAATCCTACAAACAAAATGGAAAGATAGAAGTAGTGGAGATTTTGGTCAGTAGAATTGATTATTTTTCAACCAATATTGAATGAGTTCTACCATTATGAATTCGCAAGTCTACTCTTATTTTCCTTGATGTATCGTCATGTTTCGATAAAATTTAAGAAGGAAAATAATAGGAATTGAGGAAAAAAAATAGGAAACTAAACCCAAATGTTAGAGTGGGTCTACTTTTCATCCTTCTAATTGTAACTGTATCTTTTGGACAATAGTTGGTTGTTGCATACTTGATAAAAGTAGTAGGGGTTTCTCTTGATGGAAAAATAATTGTGTAGTATTTCAAGGTTTTCCACCTTATAACCTTTCACTACCCATCTCACTTACTTCAATTGCACAGTTTTTAAGTTTTTCCACCTTATGACCTTTCCCTACCTATCTCACTTATTTCACTCACTGGTCTCACTTACTTCATATATTAAGGACCCACTCCCTAAAAGGGTAGAAATTTCCTGTAACATGTTTCAACAACCTTCATCAACAAACATAAAGCACAATACTTTTATGTATTTTGGGTTCTCTTATAGCATTTACTTTTAAACAAGCATCTCTTATGGGTTTCCTTCACATCTTCAATAGGGCTTCATCCACTTAATTTGTATCCCTAATCTCTTTATCAACATTTTTTTCTTATCCTTCTCTTTCTAGCACTTGTATTTGCACTAGTTGCACACATTCTTTTTGTCTCATTGGAACCCAAGTCTATGGTTGCACTAACCACCTTGCAAATTCAATCACGACAGTAACAAATTTCCCGATATCAAGAACTCATGATCACATACTTCCATATACTTGAGAACCTATGTTTCAAATCTCTATGACCATTGAAGCTCCTTTTCCTTGGTGTCATTTAATAATATCTCATGACACCATTCCAAAGGTAGAACTTTGGTATTGATCTCCACTAGCCAATCACCATTCTGAGTATCCTCTATTTGGACACCTTAACATACTCTCTATCTCTATAGAGGCTTTCCATTATATGTGAATGCATTATTTGCCCATCTTTGATATGTATCCATTTTAGGCATCCTTTTTATCATACTTAATAATTTTCTTCTATGTTTAGTGGTTTTGGATTGATAAAATGTGTATATTTTCCATTGAGTATTTTTGTGATGCCCAAATTTTAGGTATGATCCTTGTCATGTGGAGGGTTTCATTCTTTAATTATGATTTTTAGTGTTACATAATGATTCACATTTTTTTAGTCATTTTTAATTTATTTTCTTTGTCAAATTTTGGGTTTCATTTTTGTTGAAATGGTTGATCTGGAGGAAAGAATCATATGTATTAAGTTGACATCAATCCCAATTTTACAATAACCAGGATTGATCAACTAAACAAATTTAAAACCCTCAACACTTTTTTCAAGCAGTTTGAGCTTCAAATCAATTACATTTGGTATTTATTTATCCCACATATCTCTTGTGCATTGCAATTTTTGAATGTTTATCACCTCATCAATACATATTTCACACATAATAAAAACACCACACCACAAACTCACTTTAGAGCTCAAAATTTGTCAATTTTGATAGCAACTAAGATGTGCAAGACACTAAGTCCAATTCCATGGGCCCTTCTAGGTCTAGATAATTCTATACTTTCCTCAGATTGAAGAAAACTCATACCAAGAGCCATAATCACTTAGATTTTAATTTGTTGGTCTCTAAAGAAAATAGTATGGCTACTAGTAGAAGGAACAATCTCCAATCTCTCCTTCAAGAAAATATGGGCATACATTTAGTATCTTGGGATGATTGTGGGAAAATATTAGTTTAAGGAAGAAAGTTGGTTTAGTGAATCTAGGTTTGGTTCAATTAGATCTAGGCATGTTGGAGTAATTATAGGCTCTTTTCCCACCTCTTGATAGTATTGTTATCCTTCATAAGTTATAACCAACAATATGAATAGTTTGTGTTTTCCTGGGAACCTCATGGGAACGTATATGGGCACTCCTCTACCTGGAAATAATATCTAAAAATAAAACTTTTAGAGCTAGGTTGTGTGCAAGTAATTATAGGAGGTCAATAATCATGAAATCAAGATTTACATAAAACCAGGGCATTGTTCCACCATCCCAAACTCATACATTACAACCCACCATAGATGATTAGGTAAGGCCTCACTAGATATAACCAAGAGAGATGGAAGAACCCCAGCATACGTTAACTTCTATACCAACAACAATAAACATCATGGTTACCAAATATTCCCTTCATTACTTGCACATGCCATATGTCAAGGTAGTGCTAAGATTGTACCTTATTCCTTAAACTCTTTGTGGAGAGTATTTATCTAAAAGCTATGTACTATGATTTGGTGAGGTAGTAGCAATGGGATCATTCCATCCTCTAGAGGCTGGCCTTTATTGGGAGGTTTAATATTTTCTTCTAACTTTGCATATTGGTGTAATGAATTCCCACTACAATAACAAAGAATGAGTTCACAATCATACTCCTATCGTTGCTTGAGTTAGCATTCCTTCATGCTAACTATTTTAGCTATTTGTTTGAGTAGGCATTCACCGAAGAAAACTATTATAGCAATTTTTTTTAGAATGCATGCATCTTTTATCACTAACATAATTGTCTCATATTTGTGTTTATATTAGTGTGGAGATTAGGTCATCAACAAAGGTTTTTAGACAGGATTCAATTTTCCTTGTTGGATTGAACATGGAGCAAGTCAATGGTCTGGCTAGGAAAGGGGAGTCTATCAAACCAAATAAAATTATAAGAAACCTTTGAAGGAAAGCATATGTGAATTTTTTCCATGTTATAAAAGAAGAGGACATAGGACACATGTAATATCCTCTCACTAAATAATTACCTAGTAGAAGAGACAATGTAATTATGAAAATTAATATTCTTGAATATGATGGTATAAGTTGTGGGAGTTGCTTTCAGGGAATTTTTTAGATTTATTCATATTGGATTTTTTTATATTAATGTTGAAGAGGGATAAAAATCCGAATGGCGATGTTAAAGGGGCCACACAAGGGTGATGTAATAATTTTCAAACTAGATTTGATGTAGTCACTTATTGACCTTCAATTATTAGGATGAATTGAAGGTGTTTTGAACTTTTGATGGATATATCTTCTCTCAAGGATTATAGACAAGATGTCTTTAATTAATAAGTATATGAGAAAAAATCCCAATGGTGATTTTAAAAGGGGCATTGAATGTTCATGGAATAATGTTCAAACTAGATTTGATGTAGTCACTTATTGACCTTCAAGGATTAGGATGACTTGAAGGTGTTTTGAAATTTCGATGGATATATTTTCTCTCAAGGGTTATAAACAAGATGTCTTTATTCAATAAGTATATGAGACATTTTATGAAAACAAGTGAGTAAAACCATAAAATGAGGTATTCCCAACATGGATATTGAATCATATTCGATGGTTTTGTCTGGCTCAACTTATTTATGTTTTATAGCCTTAGATTTTAGTTTTTATTATATCTATTTAGTTTGATACCATGGATAATTCCATATTCACCATATTCACAATGTATTATGAGAAATAAAAAGAAAGTTTGAACTCGTTGTAGGATTTCACATGAATGTATACTTTACAAAACAAAAACATTGGCATGGACACTTCTTCAGAACATTAGAAGTCCAACAAAATTTTCAATATCTCCCATGAATCCTACTCCAAGCTTTATAGATCTATCTATAAATCTTGCATGCGATGGGAGTGGGTTAAAGGAAAATTGAAACCTAGTCAACCAACAAAATATATGGTATGCTTAAGGTATATTGTAGAAATAATAGATCAATGCTATGAGCAATGATGCTAAGAAGAAGCAAAGGTAATAGATCTTGCTACTAAGAATTCTCACAAGCATACACAGGAAAAATAGAGAGAAGAAAAGAGACTGAATCACATGAATGAAGAGATGAATATTGGTGTATATCAGTCCATTTAATAATCATAAATAATAGTGTACATAAATAGTACATCCCTCATAGTAAAATTGAGTTGTATGGAGACAATTCATAAATCTCAAAAAGGTTGACTTATCAAAATATAGCAAACCCCCATAGGTGGCTAAAGCACTTCCCAAATATATCAAGGACCTCACGAATTGGAAAAATAATGAGTGTGTTGTCAAGGAGATGGAAAAAACATGATAATCCTAGAAAATGGAGGAAAATTCATGAAGTATGGGTTGGCAACAAAAGCACCCAGTTTCCTAGTTTGACTAGATTCACCTTATCCATATAAAAGCATGAAAAGTAGAATAAAGTAGAATCTACTGTAAAGTGTTGTATACTAATTATGGATGGTAAAAAAGTGTTCGATATCAAACCATAATTATAAATAAATTATTCCTAGGATATAGATGGAATGTATTGACTTTAAGGTGCAAGTGGATGGCAACTAATTAAGCTAGTGGGTGAATAATTAATCAAATAATGTTTAATTATTTTATCCTAAATTATGAGTGGGTTTAATATATTCCATCACCCCCTTATAAGCCTGACTTTATTATTGTATGAAAAAAAATATGAATGCATATGGGGCCCATCAACAAGGCTATGGTCACCCTTTAACAATTATTATGTCTAGAAACGTGAGGAAAGAGGAAAAAACACATGGGGAAAATCCTCCCTCAAGAAAGCACAAGGAAAAAAATTTGAAATAATATGTCTTCAACATATCCTTATATCCACTTGAATGAGCTGAAAGAACTTCTTCTGGATGGAATACTTGTTGAAGAAATCATGAACTCAATGATCATGCGCTAGAGTGTAGAACCTGCAAGAAAGAAGAGGAGAGACTCCTTGTATCTCATCATATGATGAAGTAGGAGAATTATCTGAATGATTATTGCTGCTGTAAAACCATGATCTACAAACATAATATGAAATTGAAAATATATCTGTGCATACTCCTTCCCAAAGAGTGTAAAAATTAACACAATTTATTTCACACCCAATTCCCTGAATAGCTGCAAAATTGTGATATGAATCACATGACAATATTCCAATATGATGTAGCACCTTTACAGATATGATATGGGGCTGATAAAAAATATTATATATCAGAAACATTAGAATATGTAACAGCAAATTTAAAGGCTTAAGTGGCTCCATGAGGATATAGGGATAGACTAGGAAAACTATGTGCAACTAGGGAAAACTAATAGGTGTAAAAATCTGAATGATGGATGGGAATAAGATCTGAACCATAATTGTTTAGAACATATCCAAACAAGTTTAATATCTGTTCAAATATGACTAAGTTCATGGATAACCAGCCACTAATAGATAGGAAAGACTTCAAACCATGTAAGATAAGTAACACTGCATAAGAGACCAATGAGGAATCAACTAGTGAACTTGGGATTTGTATATTCTTAGGATTATTCATAGGTATGGTAGGTGGTATGGATGGTGATATGATATGTGTAATGACATGCATATCAGCCTGCAAACAATATTCTAAGCCAAATATACAATCTTGTGAGGAAGAGATGCTCAAAAACAAGTCAATATCTAGTGAAAAATCACAATTTTTGGGAGATGAATCTAGTAGACTAAGAGAAGGATTATCAAAGAAAGGATATGATATAATTTATTATTCTGATATATCAGAGAATGAATATATATCAGAGACATGATAAAAGGATATAACTCTGTAACTCAAAGCATAAGTTATATCACCTTGGAACTGCGCAGTTTGACATTGTTCTGAGGAATCAGCAGGATTTTCTAGTTCTTCTACAACTTCGATCTTGTGCTTCTCAAGAAGATAAGACATGATGTCCATATACTTATTGAAAAAATTATTCTCTGAATGAAAACCCTTTATGCAATAATAAAACTTGTATGTTCTCCCTTTCTTCTTAACATTATTCATTAAATATTCATAAGAATCTTCATCTTTAATTTCTAACTTTGGCTTCTTCACAATGTGCTTTTCTTTGGATTTGACATTATTTTTTAATTGAACCAAAAGAGCATAATCCTTGCCCTTTGGATAATGAAGGACACCCATATGGATCAATTTATCCTCCTCCTTTTTTAGTGAATCAAGAAAATAATTTAAAGAAGGCATTTTCCACTTAGGAACAACAAGCCTAGTAGCATAAAAAGTAGACATAAAAATTGAGTAATCAGGACCCAATTTTGAAAGAATGGAAAGTATTAATTAATAATATTCTTTATCAATCCCACATTTATTAATAATTATAACAAGTGAATTGAACTTGGTGAAGAAACCCTCAAGAGATTCGAAATTTCTTATACTCGGTGAGAATAACTCGATCTCCAATTGATGCGCTCTTAGCTCATCTTGAACTCCAAAGAGAAACTCCAGTTGAGTCCATACTTGGTTTGGAGTGGTAAAATCATCTATATTAAATATTATATCAGGATAAATAGAGAGAAAAATAAATCCATAGGCTTCATCCAACCTATTGTGCCAATTATCTTTCTCAATCACAGCATTAGGCTCATTCTCTGAAGTAGAGTAACTCTGTACAATCCTCTACTGTGCAATAGAATGGAAATTTTGGATTTAAATTCCTAGTAGTTGAAGGGAGTAAGAATTATTGATGAAGTATAATCCATATTTCTGAATTTATGTGCTCAAGAAGAAAATCTCTTCAACCTACAAAACAAACTAGGAGGAAATCCTGTAAGCTAGACAATCTCTTCTCCAAAGAGGGATAGGAGACTGGATGCGCTCCTCAACTCTATAAAACTTTATAAACCTTTATTATTTGATACCATTTAGAAATAATACATCAAATATATGATAAATGATGCTAATAAAAAGCACAAGAAATAGATCTTGCTACTAAGAATTCTCACAAGCATACAGATGAAAAATAGAGAGAATAAAAGAGACTGAATCACATGAATGAAGAGATGAATATTGGTGTGTAACATTCCATTTAATAATTATGAATATAAGTGTACATAAATAGGACATACCTCATAGGAAAATCGAGTTGTATGGAGACAATTCATAAATCCCAAAAAGGTTGACTTACCAAAATATAGAAAACCCCCATAGGTGGCCAAAGCACTTCATAAATCTATCAAGGACCTCACGAATTGGAAAAAGAATGAGTGAGTTGTCAATGAAATGGAAAAATCATGCTAATCCTAGAAAATAGAGGAAATTTCATGAAGGATGGGTTGGCAACAAAAGCACCCAATTTCCTAGTTTGACTAGATTTACCTTATCCATAGAAAAGCAGGGAAAGAAAAATAAAGCAAAATCTGTTGTAAATTTTTGTATACAAATTATGGATGTTCAAAAGGTGGTCAATATCAACCCAGAATTGGAAATAAATCATTCATAGGATATAGATGGCATGTATTGACTTTAAGGTGCAAGTGGATGGAAACTAATTAAGCTAGTGGGTGAATATTTAATCAAATAATGATCAATTATTTTATCCTAAGTTATGAGTGGGTTTAATATATTCCAACACCACCCTATAATTTTTACTTTATGATGGTATGAAAAAAAATATGGATGCATATAGGTCCCAGCAACAAGGCTATGGTTACCATTTAACAATTATTATGTCCAGAAAAGTGAGGAAAGAGGAAAAACCACATGGGGAAAACACTCCCTCAAGAAAGGACAAGGCAGAAAATTTCAAATAATATATATTCAACATACCCTTATGTTCACTTGAATTATATCAATTAAATTCTTCTATATGGAAGACTTGTTGAAAAAATCATGAACTCTGTGATCATGTGCTAGAGTGTAGAACCTACAAGAAAGAAGAGGAGAGACTCCTTGTATCGCATGATCTGATGAAGTAGGAGAATTATCTGAATGATTATTTCTACTTTCAAACTCTGGTCTGAAAACATAATCTGAAATGGAAAAGAGATATGTGCATACTCCTTCCCAAAGAGTACAAAAATTAAGACAATTTATTTCACACCCAATTCCTTGAATAGCTGCAAAATTGTGATATGAATCACATGTCAATATTCCAATCTGATGTATCACCTTTCCAAATATGATATGAGGCTGATAAAACTATGATATATAAGAAACATTAGTATATGGAACATCAAAGGTAAATTCTTCAGTGTCTCCATGAGGATATAGGGCTAGACTAGGAAAACTATGAGCAACTAGGGAAAACCGATAGGTGTAAAAATATAAATGATGGATGGGGATAAGATCTGAACCATAATTGGTTATAAAATATCGAAAAATGTTTAATATCAGTCAAAATAGGACTAATTTCATGGATAAAAAACCACTTAAATATAGGAAATACTTCAAACCATGTAAGATAAGTAACATTGCATAAGAGACCGATGAGAAATCAACTAGTGAAGTGGGATTTGTATATTCTTAGGATTATTCAGAGGTATGGTATATGGTATTATATGTGTCATGACATGCATATAATCCTTCAAACAATATTCTAAGCCGTATATGAAATCTTTTGAAAAAGATCTTCTCAAAGACAAGTCAATATCTAGTGAAAAATCACAATTTTTGGAAGATGAATCTAGTAGACTGAGAGGAGGATTATCAAAGAAAGGATACTATATTTATGATTCTTATATATCAAATAATAAATATATATCAGAGACATTATAAAAGGAGAGAACTCTGGCACTCAAAGCATAAGTTATATCACCTTGGAACTAGGCAGTTTGACATTGTTCTGAGGAATCAGTAGGCTTTTCTAGTTCTTCCAGAACTTCGATCTTGTTCTTCTCAAGAATATAATATATGATGTCCATATTCTTATTGAAACACTTCTTATATGAATTAAAACCCTTTCTACAATAATAACACTTGGATGTGCTCCCTTTCTTCTTAACTTTCTTCATTAAATCTTCATAAGAATCTTCATCTTCAATTTCTGACTTTGGCTTCTTCACAATTTGTTTTTCTTTGGATTTGACATTATTTTTTACTTGAACCAAGAGAGAATGATACTTGAAATTGGTAGAATTAAGGACACACATATGTATCAATTTATCCTTCTCCTTTCTTATTGAACCAAGAAAAGAATTTAAAGAAGGCATTTTCCACTTAGGAACAACAAACCTAGTTGCATGAAAAGTAGACACAAAAACTGAGTAATCAGGACCCAATTTTGAAAGAATGGAAAGAATTAATTGATCATATTCTTTATAAATCCCACATTTCATGAAAATTAGAATATTGACTTGAAATTGGTGAAGAAACCCTCAAGAGATTTGAAATTATTGGACTCAGTGAGAATAATTCAATCTCCAATTGATGCGCTCTTAGCTCATCTTGAACTCCAAAGCAAGACTCCGGTTGAGTCCATAATTGTTTTGGAGTGGTAAAACCATCTAGATGAAATATAGGATCAAGAGAAATAGAGAGGAGAATAAATCCATAGGCTTCATCCAACCTATTGTGCCACTTAGCTTTCTCAATCACAGCATTGAGCTCATTCTCTAAAGCTAGAGTAACTTTGTACAATCCTCTACTACGCAATAGAATGGATATTTTAGCTTACCATTCATGGTATTTGAAGGGAGTAGAAATTGTTGATGAATGATAATTCATATTTATGAATTTATGTGCTCAAGAAGAAACTCTTTGCAACCTGCAAAACAAACTAGGAGGAAATCTTGTAAGCTAGACAATCTCTTCTTCATAGAGGGATAGGAAACTGGATGCGCTCCTCAACTCTGTAGAAATTTATCAACCTTACTACTTTGATACCATGTAGAAGTAATAGATCAATGCTATGATAAATGATGCTAAGAAGAAGCTCAGGAAATAGATCTTGCTACTAAGAATTCTCACAAGCATACATAATAAAAATAAAGAGAAGAAAAGAGACTGAATCACATGAATGACGAGATGAATATTGGTGTGTATCCTTCCATTGAATAATGATGAATAATAGTGTACATAAATAGTACATCCCTCATAGTAAAATCGAGTTGTTTGGAGACAATTCATAAAGCTCAAAAAGGTTGACTTACCAAAATATAGCAAACCACCATAGATGGCTAAAGCACTTCTCAAATCTATCAAGGACCTCACGCATTGGCAAAGGGCCAACTATGCAAACTACAATGCCTAATAATAGAAAAAAGGAAAAGAGAAGAGGGTGCCACTACAAAGGTACGCAATTGTCTCAACCTATAGCCATGTTGTCACTACAAAATTTTATAGATCTATAAAGTTACAAGAAATAGATTTCTACATTACATGGAAGGATTGATTAGTTAATAAATACTTGGGTTCTTCAAACTACATATTATTCAAGATGCCAAATTGTGTCCTTCTTATGGTTTTTTCATATCACGAGATCATTCAATTGAGTATTCAATATTTTTGGTAGAAGGAATAATTAAATTGGGATAGACACATCCACCCAAAAATATAAAATACCCATATCATACTTTAATATAAATTGATTGTTTATCCGACCTGTGTAATTTTCTACATATCCATTAGGAAACCATGTTACTATGACCCATCAGATTCTGGATGCATGGAATTCAACAATTGAATTGTTATCCATGCATGCCTCTCAATTTCAACTGAATGATGAGGATTAGTTGCACAAGGAACATGCAACAAAATCTACCTAGGGAAGATAATGGATCCCAAATTTGGCATGTTTTTATCTCTCTTTTTGTTCACTTCATCCACCATGTTTCCCTACTCACTTAACCTTTTTCAAATGATGTTCTCTTCCACCAAGTGAGATAATATTAAGTGCAATAAGGTAACTAGGGGACATTTTAATATTTTCATTGATTTCATTGAATCTAAAAAGGATTATGTGTTATCTAATCTTGTCATGTGTTCAAAAGACACTAATGGTGCATTGATCTAAGGGTTTAAAGGATATTCACAGATGCATACAAAATTGAAATAAATATCCCATGAATGCAGGAGTTAACCACTTGCAATACAAACACTATAGAATTTGATAAAGGATTCTATGGGACCATCAATTGAGCAACTGTGAAAACATTGCTACAATATTTAATAAGTTAATTTATTCCTACATCCAATTATGAAGACAATAAAGGATGATGCATATTTGTGATAAATACAGCACATGCACAACTGGCTAGAAAGAATAAATTATTGCATCAACACCTCATTTATTCAAGGTAGAAGATATAATTTTAATAATGGTTAAAAGTTTTTTAATGGAACACATCACAAGAAGCCCTCGGGAACTTCCTCTCATTTTGAGGACGGTACCTAAGGTGAACCGCTCGAGAGTAGTTAATTGCATCCTAACCTAATAGAGGCATCAAGTGATTCCCTTGCATAGAAACCTAGGGATTTGAGCCCAAGACCTTCTGCTTTCACTAAAAACACTCAACCACTTGAGCTAACCCATCAGGCCAATAATGGTTGGAATTTTATTAGAACCATCAGGAAATTATGATTCCCCAGGAAATGAATATCTAGGCATTCTGTTGTATTTTTTAACTAACATTTGAATCCAGTTACAACTATTTTGCTCTGAATTTGACCATAGAGAATCTTTATATATATGTATATATGAAGATTAGGGCTCTCATTAGGGGTTGCATTAGAAGAATAGGAAAAGACTATACAATTGTAAACTTTTGAACCTATTTTTTTATACAATGAGCTTTATTCTCATTCACCTTTATGATTTTGTAAGTGTACTTTAATTAAAGTAGTGGTGTAGTATGCTCCATCACCCTGTTCTCTAGAGTCAAATGCCCCTCTAGAAGAACAATTGTTGTTTACTTATAGATTGTGCTTTAATTTCGTTTTTAGTATGTGTTTTTTTAATAGTTTCTTTAATATTGTTATTGCGTATGTTCATTTAAATTCCATTATTCAATTTACTTTGTATCTATAATAGATTAGAACCACAAGATAAATTAGAGAGAATAATAAATGTTACATATATAATTTGTATTGTACTAAGCACATCCATTGGAGCTTGAGGGAGGCCACCTGTAATATATATATATATATATATATATATATATATATATATATATATATNTTAGGACACCATTCCAAAGGTGGAAATTTCTTATAAGTTGTTTTGGGACTTTTATCCTTTGTGAATGCTTTCGGTCAAGTTTCCAATTCCTAGTGGGTTTTATGGAATAGAAACCAGTCCCATGGTGATCTCAAATAGTTTCCAAGTAATATAGTGCATAAAACGCTACAATTGCATGGAAGAGTTACAGGAATGTTGAAATCTTTCATGTACAAAGGAATATGTGGATAGGAATGGTAAATTTTGTTCACATGTAGGAGTTATAAGACCAATAATTTTATCCATTAAGTGAATCCTTGTTTTAATCATTTATGAAGCCATGGGTATTGTTTTAATATCCAAGTTATATATAATGCATAAGAGAAGTTCATTTACCAAAGTATTATGAGTTGTGAATAAAAAATATGTTGATTTAACTGTGCTTTATTTAGAGGATGTTCATATAAATATGACTAGTAGACGATTATGAAATTGATACATTTGGAAGGGTTGGTTGTAATAAGAATCAAATGGATAAATTGAAAAGAAAAAAATGTGTTCATAGAATTGGATTACTTATGATTACAGTATAAAGGGGAAAAAAATATCATGTAGTATGAGTCAAATTAGCAAAGAGCAGATGATCCGAACACCATGGATCATTAACCAAGACTACAAGAAAAAACTACTGAAATCTGACAACATGTAACTTCGTTCATGTAAAATATTAGAAGTCAGAAAGAAAAGTGATACTTAGCTTGAAAACTCCAATGTAAGAAATGACACAAGCATCTAGTGTCCGAGTAAATTATAATGATAATGATGATTAGTTTGGATGTTTCTTCTTGAGTATGTTTTTTTAATCATGTATTTGTCACATATTATATATGTGGGATCTCTCTTTGCATGGCTATGCAAGTGTGCACAATATTTGTTGATCCTAGATTTGTTATCATTTTTTGCAGTTAAATTACTCATTTAAACACATGTTTTATTATCTCTTTGCATATTTTATGTCACGCAAACCATTATGGAGCCTCAGGTATGAGTGTATTTAAGGTTTATATAAAATATTTTATTATTATCATTTTTATGGTTTTATTAATTAAAAATGACATTATTAAAGTGCATTTGATGAATTAACTGATTTGTATATTTTTTTGGAGATTTTATAATATTTTTAGGCCAAATTAATAAATAGAATGCATTCAACCTGCCTTGTGCACAGCACGTCTAGCTCGACGTCTAGATTGCCATCCACCCCGTTGTGCGAAACTCGCTGGTGGTTTTCGAAATGTTGAAATGTGTTGTTGTAGACTACAGTCCTAAAGAACGCCAGAAAATAAACACTCTGTTTTCCCTAGATTGACGCCCAATGTATTTATCTCACGGCCCAGCTTTCTATTCAACTCTTCGTCTAGATCACCCATCAGGCTACGTGCTGCTGCAAATTAATTTCGAGCATTAAAATCTGAAACAACCTACAAATGAACTGTTATCCACGCGTCTGGGTGATGAAGCTGTGTTCTAGATAATTCACCAACCTGCATTCTCTTTTGCTTTCCACGACATCAACAAACCATGCATTAGATTGATGCATTTAACCCACTCTCTAAAATATTCACAAGTATGCTCTCCTCTGTTCGTCATCAGTCCACCTGCTATGCTAAGAAAGGAACATGTGCGCCACATCTAAAGATCGTTCACGCTGAAGAGGAACCTATGTGTTCGTTGTCTAGTAAAAAGATCAGAACCGTGCTAAAGAAGGTAGATTGCTTGTGTGTTACCTCTAATATGTTATGTGCCTTTATGATTGACTAAATTTAGAGAGCAGTCAACCACTAAAGGGTTTACTTGCTCATCTTTGTAAACTATTATATATACCAGCCTCTATGTGAGAGCTCAGTTAGCTATAAGAGCTAGGTTATCCAAGAAGAATCAATTAATGCTTTGATATGTTCTTAAGCACTGTATTTGTGTTCCACCGTTTGAATAAAAAGATCTATGTGTTGCTGTTGAAGATTGTGTTTGAGTAGAAGTTAGCCAAGAACCACCCCTGATTGCTGAGAGGGCTCCTCATCAACCAAAGGTTTCTTTTATTGTTTATTTCTTTCATTTTTCTATTGTAGCTAGTTTAATTTATAGTCTATTTTATTATTCCTGTAATGCAATTTTATTTTTGAATTAGATAGTTAACTGCGTGCATAGTTTGCTTCCAATTTTGTTTTCAGTCATTTCATTTCCAGACTATTGCTTCATTTATTTCCAAGTTAGATAGAATAGATTTCTATTTATCAAATTAAATAGATTTATCTCTGTTTATTTCATTTTTTTCATAACTCATTAGTTTATGTAATTTACATTTCAGTTTATAAATATGCAATGGTTTCTTTATGTTTATGCTTATGAATTTGTTTAAGTCTATTTCACTGTTAAATTTACTTAATAAGTAGGTTTATTTATTGCCTTTATGCATTAGATTTACATCTACATGAATTCAGCTGAATATTAGTTCATTTAGGTTAGTTTTTATTATTTTAACTGTACAAACTGTCATTCAGACAGTCTATTCAGTCTGTTATTCAGCCACCCCTTTCACACCCACAGTTTAGTCTGTCATTCATCCCTTGGGCCTTAGTTCTATTTTTGGTGTTTTTATGTGTTTTAAGACTATTTTCAATTCTATTTTGTTAATGCCTGAACTATGTTTTGATTATAATATTTAGATGGCAGTTTTGTTTAACATTAAAGTTAAAGTCTAATTGTTTTAGGTTATTTATTAAAACTTTATCATTTTCCTTACTTCTTTTCTCCTTGAATGTGTGTTAAGTTGTTTATGTTTTTGTTTCTTGAATATTATTTCTGATTTTGTTTTACTGTTGTATTGTTTTGTGTTATGCCTTTTAGATTGATTTATTTGTTTGCATGTGAGATTTAGTGTTACATGTGTTATCCTTAGTATGTTTTTATGTTGTGTTATTGTTGAAAGAACTTGTAGGACAGAACCTAAAGATATTTATTTTATTAAGTTTTTTACTTGCTTCTTTTATTAAGTTTTCTACTTGCTTATAAGTTAAGTCCTCCTTGTACCCTAGTTTCCCATTTGAATGGTTAATTGTTGATTGTATTTCAGTTTAAAGTTATAAAATAAATTAGTAATTGTTTAGTTTATTATTTTGTTTTATTTTAATTACTTTAATAATTGCATTCTTAGGAGTTTGACTCAGTTTTCCATTTTGAAAGATCTTTCAATATTTTGTTTGTTAAAATATTTCTACGACACCATAAGAACCCCTTTGCCTTCGCATATATTTTGTGTCAAGTCTAAGCTTACCAACCCCGGTTGATAATTAAAGAATAGGTGGATTAATTTAGACATTAGAAAACACCCAACACTTTTGGAGATGTTTCCTTGGAGTTGTTCTATAAGGTAGAGTAGAATTCTTTATGAAGTTTAACAATAGGTTGGTAGCGGGGGAGTGGCAAGACAAGAGGTAAGAACCTGCGCATCTGTTATAAAAGGAGCCCCCAAATCCAGCAACAGTAGTAGCATAGGTTTTACCTAGTTTAAAAGTCTTTCATGAGTAGAATTAGAGATCCTCAGGGTAGATTTGTTAAGACAAGAAAATTTATTGAAGTCCCTACTAACTACCATAGGGGACGTAATTCCCTGACTACTAAATCACCAGAAAGGTATCGAAAGACGCCTATAGGAAGTAGTTCTACCCTAAAACCTAAAGAGTCTCTCTTAAAATATCTTACTGGGGAAGCCATAGAATGAGAAGGAACCTTGGAAGAAGGTCCTAAGGATCTCATTCGTGAGGAATTTCAAGAGGATCAACCATTAGAAACCTCCATCCCTCCACGAGTTTCGAATCCAATTAGTACAACCTTTTCACTAGTAGGAGATCTAAATTTCGTTGACTTTGTTGATCCTACTCAAGTAAACACTCTCTTTGGAACCTCAATAGATCCAGTTATCTCACAAATTGAAACTTCTATAGTAGAACCTACTATACCTCTAGTATTCAATAAAAACACGGTTGATCAGAGGAAGATCTCTCCTGAAAAAGAATGTTGGGACACTCCATTATCACCTCGAAAGGAGCCTCCTAGGTATATTTACGTTAAGAATCCATATTATATGGATAGAGAGGGAGAAAAAAAAAGACCATGATGAAGTAAGAAATGAAGAAGGAGAAGGGGAAAATTGAACTGAGACTACCTTCGGGTTCCCTTTTTTAGATTTAGTGCAGGATGTAACTATGAAAAACATCCCTCCTTCCTCCTTACCTACTTTCTATGAAAAACATAATGAGGACCCAGACACATTCCTATTCGATTTTGATATCCTTTGTAGGAGTTACAATTATCTACAAGATGCTCACAAACTAAAACTATTTCCCTATACACTAAAAGATTCCGCCTTGAGATGGTTCATGGGATTAGGAGAATTCACTATCAGGACTTGGGATGATATGCTAACTTCATTTTTGCAAAAATATCAAGAATATTTCAAACCTAAGGACTCTTGACATGATATATTCAAGATACAACAACTTGAATACGAGGTTGTGGAGGATTATCTCAAAAGGTTCACTTATACATTACATAAGTCTAAATATAATGACCTCCAAGAAGATGTAGTACATACACTTTTCCTTAAGGGGATCACTAAGGAATTGTTAGAAAGTCTTAATCGCATGGAAGCTGGTGATATTTCTCATAAAACTTTTACACAGATCCATGATATGTGTAAAAAATATTCTAGGAGTAGGGGGGAAGTTGCGAAAAAAATTCGAGAGCATTTTAGTAGAAATGTAAGAGAAAATGTTCCTAGTTCAGGAGGAGTTACAAGGATAGAGTTAGGAAACCTATTGGAGAATTTTAAGACTAATATCTTAGGAAAAATGGGTTCTCAACTAGATACTTTACAAGCCAAGAGGAGGCAGGATGAAGAACGAGCAGCAATGAGTATCTTTTGTCCCAAATGTAGAACTAAACATCCCCAAAGGGAATGTCCATTAAACAACATCTCTATATGTCACATATGTATAGAAGAGCATCTGACAGATAATTTCCCATCCTTTCCTAGATTGCAAGCCATCTATAAGAGTGGGGATGTATATGAAGCATCTAGGAGGCTCCTTAGAAACCTAGAGACCAACCAGCATATGCGAACTTTCCACCACAACCTCCACTCTATTATCCTCCATATCAACCACCTCAACAGTGGAACAATTCAAGTTGGAAGAATTAGCCACCTCATTACCCTCCTCCTCAATTTCCACAATATTAATATTGGTCACAAGGATGGAGAGGACAACCATATCCTCAGCCACAACCTATCCCTACACCTAATCATCCTTATCCTCATAATCAAACAAATTTCTAGCAAATTCCACGTGGGTTTGTACCTCCAGTTCCTTTTATCACACAACAACCTCATCACTTTTAGAATGAAAATACTACTCGACCAACATTATTACCTACACAACCGATACCTAATCATAATAATAAACCAACTCAAGCTCTTAACAACATTGAGTTGAAAACTCTTCCATCATACCTTATTTTGACTGTACCTGTACATGAAATTCAATTATGATCAGGAAGATTTGTGAATAATAAACCCAAGTCATTAGTCATCATTCAAGAACCAAATGAAGAAGAATAAGATTCAAGTGAACCCGTGAATGATGCTATTTTGGAGGACATGAACATTCCAAAGGTTACAGTACACACCCATCCTCCACATGAAAGTATTTAGGATCAAAGAATTCCTCCATTTCCAGAAAGACTAGTAATAGAAAAACCTGTAGTTCATTTGGAGTATAATATTTTGAATGAATTAAAGAATATATGTATTAAAATTCCTCTATTACAAGATATCAAATATATACCAATATATAGTAAGGTAATGAAAGAGCTATGTATTAAAAACCCAGGAAAGAAGCAAAAGGACCCCCTTACAATTCATGTTATAGGAGAAATTCCTGAATGTATGACAGGTCAGTCCTGGATTGCAAAATACACAAATCCAGGAGCCCCAGTAGTGACTGTAATTATAAACACCGCTGCCATAGAGAATACATTAATCGATTTAGGATCCTCCATTAACATGATGACCACTGTAGTTTTAGAAGCTTTATAGTTGAAACAATTTCTTTGACCTACTCCTTCCATCCTAGAACTAGCAAACCACACTACGGTAAAACCCGTTGGAGTCCTGGATGACATTGTTGTGTGGGTAGCTTCATGGGAATGCCCTGTCGACTTTATGGTCATAGAATCAAAGGATCCTTCTAAAGGACATCATATTATTTTGGGAAGGCCATGGTTAGCTACCGCAAATGCTTTTATAGGATGTAGGGATGGAGAGATGACTATTTCCAATGGGTTGTCCACACAAAGACTTAAATTATACCCCCTAGCGCAAACAATGATTGAAAATTCATGGTGGTTAAACTGTTCTTTTGGGGATGAATAATTTGATGATCTCTCCCTTCCTAGTGATTTCTCTTGGGCACTTCAGGAGAAGACCACTGAGAAGGTATTAAACCAATTTGTTTCTTCGACAACCTGTACAGATTTCCCTCAGTCTTTTGCTCAACTTGATCAAATTTTTGGAGATAAGTTTCAAGATAATATTTATCTTTCCATGTTTACAGAAACACCTTGTGTTTTCACGATTGAAGAACATATAGGACCATATACCATACCTTGTGAGGTTGGACCTAAAATGTTTTTAAATATAAATGCAGGATTAAGTGAAAACCAGCAAGCACGGCTGTTTAAAGTTCTTAAGAAACAAGCTGGAGCATTTGCATGGGAATACACCGATATGAAGGGTATACACCCTAATACCTATATTCACCATATTTATATGGATCCAAGCATGTCACCTAGAAGGCAGCCACAGAGGAGGATGAATCATGCTCTAAAGGATATAGTAAAACAAGAATTAAAAAAGCTCCTCATTGTTGTTTTCCTCTATCCTATTTCCAATACTAAATGGGTATCTCCTCTAGTAGTAGTCCCAAATAAAGTTACAGGGAAATGGCATATTTGTGTTGATTTTAGGGAACTAAACAAAGCTACACTTAAATACTACTTTCCTTTACCTTTTATTGATCAATTATTAGATACTATGTAAGGTAAACAATATTTTTCCTTTCTTGATGGATATAGTGGTTACAACCACATTTTAATAGCACCGAAAGATCAAGACAAAACCACCTTTATGTTATATTTTTATCATTCAAGCTAGCATTATGATCTTAGGATCTTTAACTGAGAGAATAACATGCATAGCAATAAAAACACAAGAGACAAGAGACACAAAGAATTTTCCTTGGGGAAACCATAAAGGAGAAAACCCTAGAACTTCCTCAAAGATAGAATCAGCACCAAAAGTAAAACCCAAAAACATACAGATGATCTCTCGATAGCACTAGTCTCTCTCTTGTCACAGCAACTTCTCCTCTCACTCATGCGCCCCAATGAGTGAGTGTGTGTGTGATAAGTAGAGAGGCTCACTCTCTATTTATATTCTTTCGTTCACTTGAAACCCACTCCAACATTTTGGCCTCACTTAACAATTACTTACTAGAGACGACATCTCTAGGAGTGTCTAATAACCCTAGTGCCCCACAACTTGTGGGGACTTTTCCTCCTCTGACCACCAAGGAGGGTTATCCTTAACACAACGGTGGGGACTATTTCCCTGACTTACAATGACTAACCTAGGGTCAAATTCTCTAGGATAGTCTAATAACCCTAGAGCCCCACAGCTACGGGGACTTTAACCCTTGACAAATAGGAGGGTTACCCACAATGACTTGATATGACTTATTTACATTATATAAAATTCCCAGAATAAAAATCGAGGTATGAAATGACTCAAATAAATTACAAAAACATCCCAGAATAAACATCGGGGTATAATACATAATATATACCGATGAATAAATTCCGAAGTTACAATTACATTAACACTCCCTCTTAACTAGGAAGGTATTCTCTCGACACAATTTATCAACACAAGTATTCTTCTCTGTATCATCTAGATCATCATCGAGTCCTCGTAATATTCACCTTCAAGTCATCTCTATATTCAATTCATCTTCATCTTCAAGTCATCTTCATCTGGATCTGGATCATCATCACTGGATCTCGATCATCACTTAATATGGATCATCATCACTGGATTTGTATCATCCCTCAATCTGGATCATCTTTGGAGCATCATCTCTAGATTTGTATCATCACTCAATCTGGATCATCACTACTGGATCATCATCATAGGTGATATCTCATGATTCTTCTCATCACAGGAAGTTCTACAGAGCCAGCCCTTTTTCATGCTGGTTGTAGGCCTAGCCTCCATGTAGGTCTTGTTCCAGCACTTATATCTGACCCTAAGTTAGAATGGCCTGCCTAGAACTTGCATCTTATCATGTAGGAACCAATCCTATAATCATATCAGAAAGGCATGCCCAACACTCACATCTAACCATGTGGGAACACCTCCCACAACCCTGTCAGAAAGGCCCAGCACTCACATCCGTCAACCAATGTCGGAAAGGCTCAGCACTTACACTCGGCCATGCAAGCAACCAATCCTCCATGCCGAAAGGCTCTACACTTACATCTAACAACCAATGTCAGAAAGTATCAGCACTTATATTCAACCATGCAAGGAACCAATCCTTCATGTTGAAAGGGATCTGCACTTACATCTGACAACCAATGTTAGAAGGGCTTGCACTCACATTTTATCATGTAGGAAATAATCCTATAGTCGTATCATAATGGCCCCCAATCCCAGACTGAGCTACCTGGTAACTGACCAGGTGCCTCCATTCCAAGAATGGCATTCAGTGCTTACTTCTAATCATGTAGGAACTAATCCTATAGTCACATCAGAATGGCTCAGCACTCACATCTGACATGGAAGGAACCAATCCTCTCACCATGACAGAATGGCTCATCCCTTACATCTAACCATGGAAGGAACCAATCCTCTCACCATGACAGAATGGCTCATCCCTTACATCTAACCATGGAAGGAACCAATCCTCTCACCATGTCAGAATGGCTTTGGGTCTCATCATTTCCCCTTGGAGGAAACCTCAATCTGGAGAACCCCAAGCTTCTCCCTGAATTACTCGAACTTCACCCTAGCCAATGGCTTTGTCAACACATCATATATTTCTTCCTCTGTCGTAACATATTAGAGCTTCACTACTCCCCTCTGCACCATATCCTTGATATAGTGATACTTTATCTCGATATGCTTTGACTTGTCATGGAAAGCTAGATTCTTTGACAACTTCATGCAACTCTGGTTGTCACAATGTATACAAGTAGCATCCATCTAAATATCAAATAAATCAAACAGTAGCTTTCACAGCCATACTTCCTCACAACTAGCTAAGCAAGCTACGACATACTCTGCTTTAGCTGTACTCAGTGCCAAACAGGATTGCTTCCTGCTAAACCAAGAGATCACACCTGATCCCATACTAAAGAAACACCCTAAAGTGCTCTTCCTATCGATGGCACTTCCTACCCAATCTGAATCAACATAACCTTCTAGGTTAATCTTCTAATTCATCTGATACTTGAGCCCATAATCAATTGTACCCCTTAGGTACCTCAGAATATGCTTTGCAGCAATCAAGTGAACATGTCTCGAATCTGTCAAGAACTTGCTCAAAGTGTTCATAGCAAAGAAAATATCTGGTCTCGTGTTCGTCAGGTACATCAAGGACCCAATCATCTGACGATACATCATAGCATCAACCACTTCTGATAAAGCATCACTCAACAGCTTCAGGTTCAATGCCATAGGTGTGGTAATGGCCTTACAGTCCATCATGCCAAACCTCTTTAGGATATCTATTGCATACTTCCCTTGTCTGAGGGAGATTCCATCTGCATTCTGCCACACCTCCATGCCTAGAAAATAGTGCAACGACACATAACAGGAGCATCACTAGTATTCCACATTCAACCTTGAAGCAAAGGTTGGAATCCACTTTACTCTCAGTAAAGTCTAGAGTCATCAGTAATCTGTCCATCCTGTCATACCATGTCGAACCTTAGGATCTTCTGCAGTCACTCCCCATGAAGCATCATACTCCCTCTGTCTTCCATACTCTATTCATTGAAACATTTTGTACTGGAGTGACAAGTAGATTTCTCTACTACTAATACTCTATGTATCCATCTAGGATCACTGGATACCAAGATCCTCTATCTTGAACTTTTTCAAAAGTTCTTCTCACACCCATCTGTGAGCTTGCCATCCTATATCAACCTTGTAGCATAGGTTCAGATCTTCATCAAGCTCATCATGTATGTGTTATCCCATGGGTGTCTTCTGAACTCGTACAAGGCCTTATTTCACTTGCACACATGATTCTTCCTATCATGTGTCTTCACTCCCATTGGCTGCAAATGTCTCTTCATAGTCTATGCCTTATTTTCGTAAGAAGCCTCGTGCTACAAATATTTCCTTGTATCCCACGATGTTTCCATCTACTGCATGATGGAACTGTGAAATTTCCTTCATGTATCGATACTTGTAGAAGGAGCAAGTCATTAAGTCAACTTGCACGATAGTCGACTTAGTTGATCAGTCGACTAAGTTGATGGGCCGACTTAGTCGATCAGCCGACTAAATCGGTCGGCCGACTAAACTAGAGATTAGGTCGGCCACCTAAAGGTCGCGTCGGTTCACTGAACCGACAGGTAGTTATTTTGTAACTATTTTGTAATCATATATATTAGGCTATTGAGCCACATGAGAACTCAGTTCAGTTCTCTGTGTTGTATGGACTCATTTTATGTAATATAATATGTTACTTTACCTATTTGTTCTTATCTCTTCTCTCTATTTTATATGTATGTTTTAGTATGTATTATTGGTAACCTTATGTGATCTGTGAGATTACAACATTGGTTCCGTTGCTGGTAGTACATATCTGAGATGCATGCAAACAGATGATAACAGAGCAGGAGATCAAGGACTGGTGGGAACGTAAAGTTGCAAACTATTTGCATAATTATGCATGAAGGAACAAATTAACAATCGCACAAGCAACATAAATATTTTTCACAGAGATGCATGAAAATTTTGTCAAATCAATGACCCAACTTCTGAAGAAACTCCTGGATGAGAAAGCTGAAAGGGACTAAAGAACAGTAGTTTCTGGAAAAACTAATTCGAGGAGGTAGAACAAACTTGTCGGAGTGGTTTGAGAAAATCGACAACAACTTCTGTGAGGAGAAAGTAGTCGAAGACAGAACTTCAGTGGAAACTGTCAAGGAAAATTTTTACACAGATCTCACCGAGCATCTTCTGTTCTCCTTACCAACTTTGTTGTTCAAATTCTTGATCGAGAAGGGAGTAGGACATATTTTCGAACCTCATCCATCACTTCATGAACTTCCATCAAACTCTAACTGGGCGGAGAAGCAAATGAAGTCGGAAAAATTTATTGTAGAAAGGGAGTGGGAATACTTCCTAAGGAAATAGACCAAACTATCCAAGCTTTCTAAAAAGCGTCAGGTAGGCTATGGGGGGGTAGCTGGTCATATCTTGATATAGAGTAGAATGGATTCTAGTCAACTAGAAAAAAATACCATTCACCAGTAATGAGAATTCAACCAAAAGGGAACTCAAGAGAATAGTATCACACGAAGTTATGTCGGACATTCAGAAAATAGAGAGGGAAGAAAGACAACAAAGGAGGGAAGGAAGAAGAGAACGATTCTTAGAGATACATAAAGGAAGGAGTCCTAGGGCGATCGACCAAGAAGAGAATCTGCTAGAGTCGGGTCATGACCGACATGAAGAAGGCGTGGAACAAGAGGCATCCCCTACGGAGGAAGAACTGTGGATAGAGTAGCCAGAAGCTCTCCAATTAAGAGCTCCCCATGAAGGAACAACCCTCTCTACATTAAATCCACATACCCAGATATAGTCTATTGTCAAAGAGGACCTCTAACTACGAGCTGGTGAATTTGGTATATGGAGTCGACTAGACGAAGAAACATACACTGGACGACACCTCATTATACATCGACCAGAGGAAGGGAATTGGGTTACCTTTCAAGCGGTACCCTCCAACCGAAGTATCCAATTACTCTTATCAACACATGAAGGATCACCCCCCCCCCACCAAATACAGCTTTAGAAGACACAGAATGTTCAGAACTATGGAAAAATAGTTGTAGTGGGCCATCGACAGCAGAAGTCGACATCAACCGACTGCTAGTTGATGAAGAATTGACAACCAACAAGAATGAAAGTTTCATCGACCATAGTCCCACGGACATGAATAAACCAATAAACCCACCACCCTCACCCCCACCCCCACCTCCACTGCCACCACCTCCTGAGAGCAGTGACAGTGATTCAGACATGGGTCACGGATTGGCTCACATTCCTCTATATGAGAGGGATGAGGACCCCAGATGACACTGGTTTGTCTACGAGTCGACTTGGGAGGCCAACCAAGTTACAGACGAAGATAGATAAATGGCACAATTCACCGGTGCCTTGAGGAAAAGGGAATTAACCTGGTATATGACCTTTTCTGAAATACAACCTAGAGCAACCAAAGCCAAGATCAAGGCGCATTTTTTATCATTTTTCAAAACTCCAGATGCCAAACACCTGGCAGCAAAGGAAGTGCATTGTGCTAGTGAAGGCAGTGTGTTGTGCCATTAGTAGTCGGGAATTTTCCTCTTTTTTGTTCCTCCTTTGTTTCCTGAATGTGAGCTTGGAGTGCTGACACCATGCTCTCAAATAGCTGATACGCCCTTTCGAGCAATTTGTCTGTGTCAACCACGACGGGGCCCGGCAAGACGGAATGGGCCAGGTTTCGGCATTTGGTGAGGAACTCGACCTCTTCTACCTTCGTGTCATAGAGTTCCTTATTTATTTGCTCACTCCTCGTTTTTGCTTCACCTGCTAAGGTTTTGAGGAGTTGTTCATGCTCTGGGTCGGTCAGGGAGCTTGCATCCTTCAATCTAATTTGGACCTTCGACGGCTGTCCATGATGCTCCTTCTTCTGTTTCTCCTTCCTCTTCTTATGCTTTTCTTTTTCTGCTTGTGTCGACACCTGTGTACCTGCAAGAGTCGAGTCGGGATCTTCGGTTTGTGGGATAGTGGCTGATGGTGTTTCTAGTTGGTGAGGTGGGATGAAAACCACTTCTGGTTGTTTGGATGCAGCTGGTTGTAGTGGGTCTTTCTCTGAGTCAAGGGGTGGTGGTGGTGGTGATGGAGTCGGTGAATGGTCGGGGGTGATTGGTTTGGAGGAAGTGTGGGTGAGTGGTGGATTGTTAGGGTGGGGAGGTGAGTCTAAATTAGAGAACATTTGATTAATTTCTCGGGTTATGTCCTCTTCATTTTCTTCTCCTCCAGTCGAGGCAGTGGCTAGTGGGTCGGCTTGAGGTACGGTCGGGGTGATAGTTGAGGTCCGACATGTAACCACTTCATCCTCCTTGTTGGGATTTCTCTCGAAATTCGACATGATGGTTGCAAAGGTTCTGGATTGGGCTTCGGGTCCTGGTTGGTATCCACCGGCCATGTAGAGAGGTGCTTTTGTAGATATTTTCTCGGTCGATGTAAATAGCTCAAGTAGTTTCTCAATGAATGCCTACAAATCTCTGTCCTTGTCAAATTTTCCCTTTACTTCTTCCGACATCACACTTTTGTATAAGTCGAGGGGGCTTACTGACTGTGGTGCCGAAACTTGTTCCTCAGTTATTTTCGTCGGTGATGGGGGTGGAGCCATCGACACAATATTGACAATGTTTTTAGGCATCGACGTGGTCTTATATTTCTTTGGTCGACCCACTTGTGCTCCCGCCTCGACGAATATTTAGAACTAGGTCTCGACCGGCACCTTATTTGCTGTGGCATCATCTATTATGTCAAGGGCTGTGGCTGCCAGTTCCTCCTCATCTTCTGATGAGTCTGCAAGGATAACCTTGCACTTACCTTTGCCTTGTTGTTGTTTTTGTTGTGTCTTGAGCTTATTCCTGGCCGTTTCTATCTCCTTTGATAATTTTTGAATGATGCCTTTTGTGATAGCATACTCAGGTTTTTTGGCCCTGTCTCCCCCCTTGGCTCCTGGTTCGGGATGACACATTCTGCAGCCGAATGAATTACCTATTGTTCTAGCTATGGATCTGTTGTCTGGGGTTTCGCTCTCTTGGTGGACAGAGGTTTGATGGTTATTTTAAGTCGTCCGGTGTGTTCCACCGGTGTCTCCTCCAGCACAAATGTGTTGATATAGAGGTTGAGCTCATAGTCTTCCTCTTTTTCCTGGTCAATGAGCAGTTCTGCGATTAAGAAGTCGATCTGCTTTGCTACTACTGGTACTGGTATTTTTCTTTTGGCCTATCGAGACAGTTCCTGAAAGATCTGATCGACCGATGGATAGTAGTTGAGGGCTTTGGCATTTGAGTTGTAGCCCTGCATGTACCACACCGAAGTATGGTCGAGCTCTAGCTGAATATGGGAGTTCGTTGATAGATTTATTTGGATGTTTTAAGGCACCCTCCATCTAGTCATGCAAACTAGTTCTCCAGTAGTACTTTCCTGTGCTCAAGCTCCTCCAAGGTTCCTCTCTGGGAGAATAGTTTAAATCTCCACATGTGGAACCCCGATGGTTCCTGAAAGAGTGGGATCCCCTCTGGGAAGATGTGGTACATGACTATCCATAAGATTAGGGAGGAAAACTTGATGATTCCCCCCATTTCTTGGCACCTTTCACAAATGGTCTTGATCATGTCAGTGACATATTCATCCCATCTATATATCCTTCCGTCGGTGGTAATGGTGTCGACAGCTTCTAACATGTCTAACTTAAGGTCACTGCCTTGACCTGACATGCTGAGTGTGATTGCGATTATTTTGGCCACGATCTATGGCGTGCAGGTTGTGATTTGGATGATCATAAATCCCTTCGAGTTCTTTCCTGAAGTCGACCCAGTGAGCTCTTGGACCAGTCCTTCTTTGATACCGACTGGTACTGGGTTTCCTTCGTTTGAGAGACCGGTGAGCTGGGAGATGACTTCTCCTGAGATGTCGACCAGTCGGTCGAAGTAGAACCTGCCATTGTGGTACCGGCTAAGGATGAATTTTATAGTAGTCTCCTTTGTGCCACCAAAGCTGGCCATGATCGGTGCATTGACATAGTTAAATATAGTGTTGTATTCGATCTTCTCTACGGCTTGAGTGGATTTTTTGTTAACATAAGCCCACTCTTGCATCTCAGCCCAGAGTTTATGCCATGATCCTTCTTGCACCTTGGAATTCTTGATGTTTTTCATCCTGCGGACTAAAGGGGTATCCGCAGCCTCTAGTTCCTTGGTTTTGGTCAAAGCTCTGGTTTGTTTGGGTGCCATTGTGTCGGTTGGGTGGACGATTTCACTAAGGGTTTTTCGGCTTTTAGTCGATTGGATGCTCTAGTGCTCTCTCTGTATGAATTGTGGTGAATAATCCTCCGGTGATCCAGTATTTATAGCCGATGTTGTGGATGTGTGCACCTATGGGTGCATTAATGGCGGACATGATGTTCCAGCTGGAACAATTGAGTGTGCATTAATGGTGAATTGCTTTTGGCGCTCGATGTCATGAATGCGCGATGGGACTATCGAGGTCGTCAGTTGATGTCAGTTATGAGAATGGTCAATGAAAGGGGTTAGTCGATGAAAATGGTCGATGGTGTGATGTCGATGGGCATGATGTCGGTTGTCGAAATGGTAATTTCCTATCATAGTTTCCTGTATATATGATATGTTTTTGGCATTTGGAATTTTAATTTTTTATATTTTTTGGTTTATGTTTATGGTTGTTATATGATTTTTTTTTGTTTATTTCTAATTTCTATAGAATTTTATTCGGGCTCCATTAATGAGCTTTCAAAATAATATGCCTTGTAACGTCCTGAGTCAGACTGATCCATTGGTATGTATCTCTTCGACAACGTAAGGTCCCATCCATTTTGTATGGATCTTTTCAGGTTTACCTTTTACTCGACTATTGTATAGTAGAGCTAGGTCTCCTACCGACAAGTTTTTGTTTTTTATGTTTCAGTCGTGCCATGCTTTCTGTTGTTGTTTCTAGATTTCTTGATGTTCTATTGCCATTAGTCGGTGCTCTTCAAGTTTGCTTAGTTTCAATTGTTGGTCCTTTATTCCTTGTTCGGCATCGACATGTAGGATCTCTGCGATCATAGGTGTCTATTGTTGGAAGTGAAGTGGAACTACTACTTCTTGTCCATAGACTAGTCGAAAAGGAGTTTGGTCGATCGAACGTTTATATGATGTTCTGTATGCCCATAATACCACTGGTATCTTCTCGTCCCAGTCATTCTTATCAGCATTACATATTTTGGTTAGTCCTTTTGTTAATGTTTTGTTAAATGCTTCAATTGCTCCATTCGATTAAGGATGGTATGCTGTACTTCGACGATGGTCGATTTGGAACTAGTCAGTTAGTGTTTTGATAGTTTCGTTGATGAAGTGTGTTCCTTGGTCGCTAATTAAAGTTAGTGGACATCCAAATCTAGTGATGATATTCTCATAGATAAACTTAGCAGCTATCTCATTAGAACATGTGTCGACTAGTGTAGCCTCTTCCCATTTAGTGACATATTCGACTGTAGTTATGATATACCTTGCACTTGTCCTTTTTGTTGGTATAGAAAATGGTCCTATGAATTATATGGCCCAGATTTCAAATATCAAACTTGGTTTTACTGATATCAGAGGCATTTCTATGCTCGGCAGGTCTCGACCCAGTTGTTGACATCTGTCACATCGACTGACAAAATTTTTGCAATCTCTGTGGAGTGTCGACCACCATAACCCTGACTGTTGGATTTTCTTTGCAGTTGTGACTGCTTGGAAATGTCCTCCTGTAGGTCCATAATGTGCTTCATGCATAATGTTATCCCTTTCATGTTCGAGTACACACCTTCTGAGGATGTTTTCTAATCCCATTTTGTATAAGAATCCATTTATAAGACTATAGCGTGTAGCCTTCATAGCTAAGATCTGTTTCTTCTTTGTACTCATTCCTTCTAGTGCATTTCCCTCTTCCAAGAACTGGGCCATTTCTTCTAGTTCTATTGGGACTGCTTCTATCCAAAAGAAGTGTGCATCAGGTAAGTCATCATCGACTCCTATCAATTCTTCTCCTGTGTCGATTTGGGATAAATGGTCAAGGCCGACATTTAACTTGCCTGGTCAGACAACGACTTCGAATTTGAATTCTTGAAATAATAATAGCCATCGATATATTCTTCCATGATGTAGTGGTTTATTGACGTGATACTTCAGGGCTCGATGATCTGTATAGAATATAAATGGGTTAGCTAAGAGATAATGTCGATATTTTTGTAGTGCAAAGACCATTCCTAGTGCTTCTCTTTCTGTTGTCGAATAGTTTCTCTCAGCCTTGTTTAATTTTATGCTACTGTAAACTATAGGATAATCCATTCCATCATCTCTTGGTTGAGTTAATATTGCTCCTATTTCTAGGCCTGAGGCATCAATATGAACATGGAATTTGATCGACCAGTTTGGAAACCTTAGGATTGGTGCTTCGACTAGTTTTCTTTTTAATTTTTCGAATGATATGTGGCACTCCTTTGTCCAGTTGAATTCTTGATCTTCCCTTAATAGTTCTTCAAGTGGATAGGTCATATCTCAATAATATCTTATGAACTTTATATAATAACTCATGTGGCCAAGTAACACCCTAACTTGTTTTGGGTTTACTGGTGGTTTTAGGTCGAGGATAATTTTGATCTTTGCAAATTCAACCTTAATACCTTCCTTACAGACAATGTGCCCTAATAATATTCCTATGGGGGTCACAAGGATGCATTTCTTAATGTTTAGAGAGTTGAATTTGTCGACATCTCTCCAACATGAGTCTGAGCCATTTGCAATGATCCTTTAACATGGAGTATATTGTCCAATCATCAAAGTATACTTCCATGGTCTTATAAATATATTCTTGAAATTTTTTGACAACAATTCTAGAGAATACTGCAGGTGTATTTTTTAATCCGAAAGGCATAACCTTGTAAGCAAATGAACCAAATTCACACACAAAGGTTGTCTTCCTCTGGTATTCTTTATCTATTGGCACTTGGTTATAACCTGAGAATCCATATGTAAATGAGTAGCATTCATGTCCTGCAACCTCATTTAAGATTTCATTTGCATAAGGAGTTGGAAATGGGTCTGTGATTGTCACTTTGTTTAGTTTCCTGAAGTCGACACAAATTCTTAGTTTGGTCAGTTCATGTTTCTTAGGCTGTAGAACCATGGCACTTTCCCATTCTAATTGGTCAATAGGATAGATGATGCCTGCTGCAAGCATGTTATAATTTTCCTTTTTGACTATCTCCTTGTATTTGTGAGCTAGTTTATAAGGCCTTTTCTTCACAGGTCGAACATCTGGTTTAGTATCAATTTTCATTTCTTCCATTTCATGGACTAAGCCTTTGAGGTCTTTAAAATATATAGCAAATACATCTTGGAACTCTTTTAATAAGTTCACTATCTCTGTGGTATGTCCTTCACTCCAGTAGTCATCAATCTTTGCCATTTTTGGTTGGTCATCATTTGAGATGTCGAATTCTTTAGTTTTGACTTTAGCATCTAACCATTCTGGTGCTTTGGCTTCATTGATTGGTCGAATTCCTTCCTTAAATTGTGAGAATGTGGTAGGGAATTCGGCTGCAGTTATTATGTCGATATCCTATTTGTCGGTTGTTTCTACTTTCAGAATTGTACAGATAGGTTTGGTTGTTTCGACATGGTTGGATTTTCATTGAAAGATTTTCCCTTCTGTATTTTCATTGTCTAACTGTAGTCTTGTCAACTGTGGTTTTGTCCTTGTTTGGATATTGTTACATCTCATTGTCTGTCAGTTATATTGTAAGGGTTTGTTTTCAGTCGGCCGGATAAATTCTTTAATCTGTTTTGTTGTTTCAACCAAGTTTTCATTTTGAGGTATAAAGTTGAAGTCTTTAATGAAATTTTCCTAGAGTTCATGCCATAAGAATGTTTCACCTCTGGCTTCTTCCATTTTATACCATTTGTTTGGTAAGTCGGTGAGGGTTGATGGAAACAAGTAGGGCCATGCTCATTCATCCTTGTATCACATTATTCTCCACTCTTTTTCACAAGTTTTGATATGATCTTATGGGTTCTGTCCTTGAGTAAATACAGGTATCTAAGCTTGTTGGGTTAACTTATTTCCTCCAAACCTTTCGACAAAGTAAGTCGAAGTTGTTGTCCAGATCTGCAGTCTTTTCTGATGGGTATCCCACCATCTAGCAGCTTGTCTTGTAAAAGTTTCTACTAGGCTTTGAAGTTGGCCATGTTCACCAATATTTTTTGAAACCTGTTCTACATGCATGACTGGTGATTCCCTTTCATTGTATCTTGGTACCTGTGTAGTATTTACATTGGTAGGTTGTAAGGTAGGGTATTCCCTAATTTTTTTCTCAAAGGTTTTTGGGACAATGGACACTATGAAGCACTGTTGGATGGGTTTCTTCTGCACTCTTTGAATAGTACAGCACCCTCTTTCTTGTGTTTCGTAGTTCTCAATCTCCCAGTCATATAATTTGGCGTCTGAATTATAGCCAACTGAGTCCTGGTTGCCTAAATGAAGTTCTCCGTAGATGTTAGGTTCTGTATAATCTGTATTGTTTTGAATCTGGTAGAGTTGTCAGACGTCGACTTCTTCATCGATAGGTTCAGTCCAAGGTTCTCCTTGAGATGGTTGAATAGGTACAATGACCTTTTGTCTGTTTCCTTTCAATTTGATCCTCTCTTTGTCCAGGGATATCGATTCTTTCATATTTCTACCCCAAGGTCAACTTTCTGACGCTGGGAAGGAACTGGATCCTTCCTTAGGGTCAATGATTTCAAAGTCAACCTTGGTCAAGATTCCTTTTATGGTTGTGTCAACATTCTTCTAGACTCCAATGGGTTCAATTAGGCCCTAGTCGGCTAGTTTCAGGTATATCCCTGACTCATGTAGTCGAGGTCTGCCCATTTGTTCCCAAGTGTCACGAGTCATGATGTTTACTTGTGATCCAAAGTCGAGCACTACTTGTTGGACCTGGTATCCTTCTATTTCTAGGTCGACAAGTGGGTCGGCATCACCTTTGTCTTTTTTATTTAAGCTGCAGATGTTCTTTGTTTGTTTGTCAAAGTTGTTACATTGTAATTCATATAACAAATCGATGAACTGAGAGACTGAGTTATCTTTTTGTACAAGATGGATTAATTCGTTTATTATGTTATGTTGAGTGTCGTGAACTTGTTCTTGTCGTGCAATTTTTTTGAATACATTGGTTGCTTCTTTGTATGTTTGTTTTTCTTTCAATGGATCAGGATATACATTTTTCTCTTTGATTTTGTTGATTCGTGAGTTATCACTTCCTGTTTTTGTTCCTTGTCAAGTTACAATATGCAAAAATTTTGTGTTTATTACATCATTTTATTTCACACAGGACAAGACATTAACATTTTTCTTCATATTAATTTTTTTCAACATGGTAGGGAAATCCTCTAGTGAGTGATCCCCTACTCCAAAATGCGTACAAAATTTTAGATCATTTATGTCTTTATACATATAGTCTGCATACCGATGTCCCTCCTTATAACATGTAAAGCAATGGATGGGTCGACGTGGTCAGTTATCGCGATTCCCAAGGAATCAACCTCTTCCTTGGTAGCCTGCACATCGATTGTCAAGCCGGCGCTTGTATCGTCGACCATCATATCTTTGGCCATTCTGATCATTTGCTAAATTGTTTTGCTCGTTATGTTGTGCAACTGCATTAGTTTGGTAGACTGACTGATAATTTTGTCGGTTCTTCAGGTTCAAATGACAGTCGGCTGTGTTATGATTTTTGGTTTTGCAGATTACACACCAGGATGCCTTGCCATTCTTCATGTTGAACGGGAAGTATTTTTTTGAGCGGTCCCTTTGTTCCTGGAAAATGTCGCAAAAGGATTTGGTCTGCACGAATCGAACGTCCTGTCGGTTGTATTCTTGTTGACAGTTATCTTTGGAGTGGCCGGCTGTCGAGCATTTGGTGCACTAGATCTCCTGATTATTGAGGTTTAACTCCTTTAAGGACTTATGCACACTCTCTAGCTATTCTTCCAATCTGTGGTCAGTGGAGTAAGCAGGTATATCCTCATCCATCTCTACTTGAAGAGATTTTGTTAGCGCATCTTTGTAAGATTTGAATGTTTCCAGACTAATGTGTCGGCATACTTTCTGAGATAACCCTGCAAGAAACCACTGGATCAGTTTCGTTTCCGGTAGTACATATCTAAGATGCATGCAAACAGATGATAGTAGAGCAGGAGATCAAGGACTGGTGGGAACGTGAATTTGCAAAATATTTGCAGAATTACGCATGAAGGAATAGATTCACAATCACACAAGAAAAAGAAATATTTTTCAGAAAGACGCATGAAAAGTTTGTCGAATCAGTGCCCCAACTTCTGAAGAAAATCCTGGATGAGAAATATGGAAGGGACTAAAGATCAACAGTTGCGGGAAATACTAATCCAAGGAGGTAGATCAAACTTGTCATAGTGGTTTGATAAAATCAACGACGACTTCTATGAGGAGCAAGCAGTCGAAGACAGAACTTCGGTGGAAACCGTCAAGGAAAAATTTTACACAGATCTCACCGAGCAATTTCTGTGCTCCTTACCAACTTTGTTGTTCAAATTATTGATCAAGAAGGGAGTAGGACATATTGTCGAACCTCGTCCATCACTTCACGAACTTCCATCAAACTCTAACTGGGTGGAGAAGCAAAGGAAGTGGAAAAAATTTATTGCAGAAAGGGAGTGGGAATACTTCCTAAGCAAATAGACCGAACTATCTAGGCTTTATAAAAAATGTCGGGTAGGCTATGGGGGGGTAGTTGGTCATATGTCAAGATAGAGTAGAGTGGATTCTAGTCAACTAGAAACAGATACCATTCACCAGTAATGAGAAGTCGACTAAAAGGGAACTCAAGAGAATAGTATCACATGAAGGTATGTCAGACATTCAGAAAATAGAGAGGGAAGAGAGACAACAAAGGAGGGAAGCAAGAAGAAAAAGATCCTTAGAGCTGCATAGAGGAAAGAGTCCTAGGGAGACTGACCAGGAAGAGAATCAACCAGAGTCGGGTTATGACCAACATGAAGAAGGCATGGAACAAGAGGCATCCCCTATGGAGGAAGAACTGTGGATAGAACAGCCAGAAGCTCTCCAATTAAGAGCTCCCCATGAAGGAACAACCCTCTCTCCATTGAATCCACATACCCGGATATAGACTATTGTTGAAGAGGACCTCCAACTACGATTTGGTGACTTTGGTATATGGAGTCAACTAGACGACGAAACATACACTGGATGACACCTGATTATACATCGACCAGAGGAAGGGAATTGGGTTACCTTTCAAGAAGTACCCTCCAACCGAAGTATCCACTTACTTTTACTGACACAGGAAGGAGCACCCCCCACACCAAATATAGATTTAGAAGACACAAAACATTTAGAACTGTAGACAAATAGTTGCAGTGGACCATCGACAGTAGTAGTAGACATCAACCGACTGCCAGTCGATGAAGAATTGAAAACTGACAAGAACAAAAGTTCCATTGACCATACTCCCGTAGAGACAAATAAACAAATAAACCCACCACCCTCACCCCCACCCCCACCTCCACCGCTGCCACCTCCTGACAGCAGTGACAATGATTTAGACATGGGTCACGGATCAACTCACATTCCTCTATATGAGGTGGATGAGGACCTCAGATGACACTGGTTCATCTACAAGTCGACTTGGGAGGCCAACCAAGTTACAAACGAAGATAGACAAATGGCACAGTTCACTGGTGCCTTGAAAAAAAGGGCATTGACCTTGTATATGACCTTTTCAAAAAGACAACCTAGAGCAACCAAAGCCGAGATCAAGGCACAATTTTTATCATTTTTCAAAACTCCAGATGCCAAACACCTGGTAGTGAAAAAACTAAAAACAACATCACAGAAGCCAGGGGAAACTGTCTACGACTATGATAAGCATTGGAAAGACCTTCTGAGCCAGCTGAACTATGTTATAGATGAACAGTTACTAATCCAGTGGTTTCTTGCAGGGTTATCTCAGAAAGTAAACCGACACATCCGTCTAGAAACATTCAAATCTTACGAAGATGCGCTAACAAAATATCTTCAAGTAGAGATGGATGAGGATATACCTGCTTAATCCACTAACCACAAATTGGAAGAACAACTAGAGAGTGTGTAGAAGTCCTTAAAGGAGTTAAACCTCAAGAATCAGGCGATATGGTGCACCAAATGCTCGATGACGGGCCACTCCAAACACAACTGTCGACAAGAATATAGCCGACAGGACATTCGATTCGTCAAGACCAAATCCTTTTACGACATTTTCTAGGAACACGGGGACCACTCGACAAAAGACTACCCGTTCAACATGAAAAATATCAAGGCATCCTGGTGTGCAATCTGTGAAACCAAAAATCATAACACATCCGACTGTCATTTGAACCTAAAGAACCGACAAAATTATTAGGCAGTCTACCAAACTAATGCAATTGCACAACATAACGATCAAAACAATTTAGAAAATGATCAGAACGGCCAGAGATATGACGGTTGACGATACAAGCACCGGTTTGACAATCAACGTGCAGGCTATGGAGGAAGAGGTCGATTCCCTAGGAATCGCAACAATCAACCACGTCGACGCATCCAGTGCTTTACATGTTATAAGGAGGGACATCGGTATGCATACTGTCCGTATAAAGACAGAACTGGTCTCAAATTTTGTACGCATTGTGGAGTAGTGGATCACTCACTAGAGGATTTCCATACCATGTTGGAAAAAATTAATATGAAGAAAAACGTTAATGTCTTGTCCTGTGTGCAAAAAAATGATGTAATAAACATAAAAAATTTGCATATTGTAACTCGACAAGGAACAAAAACAGGAAGTGATAACCCACGAATCAGCAAAATCAAAGAGAAAAATGTATATCCTGATCCACTAAAAGAAAAACAAACATACAAAGAAGCAACCAATGTATTCAAAGAAATTGCACGACAAGAACAAGTTTACGACACTCGACATAACACAATAAACGAATTAATCCATCTTGTACAAAAAGATAACTCAGTCTCTCAATTCATCGATTGGTTATATGAAATAAAATGTAACAACTCTGACACAAACAAAGAACATCTGCAGCTTAAATAAAAAAGACAAAGGTGATGTCGAACCACTTGTTGACTTGGAAATCGAAGGATACCACATTCGACAAGTAGCGCTCGAATTTGGATCACAAGTAAACATCATGACTCATGACACTTGGGAACAAATGGGTAGACCTCGACTACATGAGTCAGGAATATACCTGAAACTAGCTGACCAGATCCTAATTGAACCCATTGGAGTATGGAATAACATTGACACAACCATAAAAGGAATCTCGACCAAGGTCAAATTTGAAATCATTGACCCTAAGGAAGGATCCAGCTCCTTCCCAGTGTTAGTAGGTCGAACTTTGGGTAGAAAGATGAAAGCATCGATATCCCTGGATAAAGAGATGATCAAATTTAAAGGAAAGGGACAAAAGGTCATTGTACCTATTCACCCATCTCAAGGAGAACCTTGGACTGAACCTGTCGATGAAGAAGTCGATGTCTGACAACTCTACCAGATTCAAAACAATACAGATTATACAGAACCTAACATCTACGGAGAACTTCATTTAGGTGACCAGGACTCAATTGGCTATAATTCAGGCATCGAATTATATGACTGGGAGATCGAGAACTATGAAACACAAGCAAGAGGGTGCTGGACTATTCAAAGAGTTCAGAAAAAACCCACCTAACAGTGCTTCATAGTGTCCATTGTCCCAAAAATCTTTGAGAAAAAAATTAGGAAATACCCTACCTTACAACCTACCAATGTAAATACTACACATGTACCAAGATACAAGGAAAGAGAATCACCAGTCATGCATATAGAACAGGTTTCAAAAAATATTGGTGAACATGGCCGACTTCAAAGCCTAGTAGAAACTTTTACAGGACAAGCTGCTAGATGGTGGGATACCAATCAGACAAGACTACAGAGCTAGACAATAGCTTCGACTTACTTTTTGGAAAGGTTTGCAAGAAAGAAGTTAACCCAATAATCTTAGATACCTGTATTTACTCAAGGACAGAACCTAGAATATCATATCAAAACTTGTGAAAAAGAGTGGAGAAGACTAGGATACAAGGATGAACGAGCATGGCCACACTTGTTCCCATCAACCCTCGTCGACTTATCAAACAAATAGTATAAAATGGAAGAAGCCAAAGGTGAAACATTCTTATGGCATGAACTCTAGGAAAATTTCATTAAATACTTCAACTTTATACCTCAAAATGAAAACTTGGTTGAAACAGCAAAACAGATTAAAGAATTTATCCGGCTGACCGAAAACAAACCCTTACAAGATAACTGATAGACAATGAGATGTAACAATATCCAAACAAGGACAAAACCACAGTCGACAAGACTACAGTTAGACAATGAAAATATAGAAGGAAAAAGCTTTAGATGGAAATCCAACCATGTCGAAACAACCAAACCTATCTATACAATTCTGAAAGTAGAAGCAACCGACAAGCAAGATATCGATAGAATAACTGTAGCTGACTTCCCTACCACATTCTCACAATTTAAGGAAGGAATTCGACCGATCAATGAAGCCAAAGTACCATAATGGCTAGATGCTAAAGTCAAAACTAAATAATTCGACATCTCAAAAGATGACCGACCAAAAATGGCAAAGATTGGTGACTACTGGAGTGAAGGACAAACCACAGAGATAGTGAACTTATTAAAAGAGTTCCATTCTATAGAGAAGGTTATGCATTTTGGATTAAAAAATGCACCTGCAGTATTCTCTAGAATTGTTGTCAAAACATTTCAAGAATATATCTATAAGACCATGGCAGTATACTTTGATGATTGGACAATATTCTCCATGTTAAAGGATCATTGCAAATGGCTCAGACTTATGTTGGGGAGATGTCGACAAATTCAGCTCTCTCTAAACATCAAGAAATGCATCTTTGTGACCCCCATAGGAATATTATTAGGGCACATCGTCTGTAAGGAAAGTATTAAGGTTGACTTTGCAAAGATCAAAATTATCCTCGACCTAAAACCACCAGTAAACCCAAAACAAGTTAGGGTGTTACTTGGCCACACATGCTATTACAAAAAGTTCATAATATATTATTTAGATATGACCTATCCACTTGAAGAACTATTAAGGGATGATCAAGAATTCAACTGGACAGAGGAGTGCCACATATCATTCGAAAAATTAAAAATAAAACTAGTTCAAGCACCAATCCTAAGGTTTCCAAACTGGTCGATCAAATTCCATGTTCATATTGATGCCTCGGGCCTAGCAATAGGTGCAATCTTAACTCAACTTGGAGATGATGGAATGAATTATCCTATAGTTTACAGTAGCAAAAAATTAAACAAGGCTGAGAGAAACTATTCAACAACAGAAAGAGAAGCACTAGGAATGGTCTTTGCACTACAAAAATATCGACATTATCTTTTAGCTAACCCATTTATATTCTTTACAGACCATCAGGCCCTAAAGTATCTCATCAATAAACCACTACATCATGGAAGAATCTGTCGATGGCTATTATTATTTCAAGAATTCAAATTCGAAGTTGTTTTCCGACTAGGCAAGTTAAATGTCGACCCTGACCATTTATCCCAAATCGACATAGGAGAAGAACCGACGGGAGTCGACGATGACTTACCTGATGCACACTTATTTAGGATAGAAGCAGTCCCAGTAGAACTAGAAGAAATAGCCCAGTTCTTGGAAGAGGGACATGCACCAGAAGGAATGAGTACAAAGAAGAAGCAGATCTTAGCTATGAAGGCTGCACCGTACAGTCTTATAAATGGATTCTTATACAAAATGGAATTAGATGACGTCCTCAGAAGGTGTGTACTCGAAAACGAAAGGGATAACATTATGCATGAAGCACATTATGGACCTGTAAGAGGACATTTCCAAGCAGACACAACTACAAATAAAATCCAACAGTTAGGGTTATGGTGGCCGACACTCCACAGAGATTGAAAAATTTTTGTCAGTCGATGTGACAGATGTCAACGACTAGGTCGGCCCCTTCCTAGCACATAAATTCCTCTAATATTGGTAAACCTAGGTTTGACATTTGAAATCTAGGCCATATAATTCATAGGACCATTTCCTATACCAGCAAAAAGGGCAAGTGCAAGGTATATCATAACTGCAGTCGAATATGTCACTAAATGGGCAGAGGTTGCACCAGTCGACACATATTCTAGTGAGATAAATGCTAAGTTTATCTATGAGAATATCATCACTATATTTGGATGTCCACTAACTTTAATTAACGACCACGGAACACACTTCATCAACAAAACTATCAAAACACTAACCAACTAGTTCCAAATTGACCATCGTCAAAGTACAGCATACCATCCTCAATCGAATGGAGCAATTGAAGCATTTAACAAAACATTTAAAAAAAGACTAACCAAAATATGTAATGCTAATAAGGATGACTGGGAAAAGAATATACCAGTGGTATTGTGGGCATATAGAATAGCATATAAATGTTCAACTGACCAATCTCCTTTTCGACTAGTCTATGGACAAGAAGCAGTAGTTCCACTTCACTTCCGACAATAGACACCTATGATCACAGAGATACTACATGTTGATGTCGAACAAGGAAGAAAGGACCAACTATTGTAACTAATAAAACTTGAATAGCACCGACTAATGGCAATACAACATCAAGAAATCCAGAAACAACAACAAAAAGCATGGCACGACCGAAACATCAAAAACAAAAACTTGTCGGTAGAAGACCTAGCTCTACTATACAATAGTAGAGTAAAAGGTAAACCTAAAAATCTCCATATAGAATGGATGGGACCTTACGTTGTCAAAGAGATACATACCAATAGATCAGTATGACTCAGGACGTTACAAGGCATAGTATTTCGGAAGCTCGTTAATGGAGCCCGACTAAAACGCTACAAAAATTAGAAATAAACAAAACAAAAAAAAAAAAAATCATATAACGACCATAACCATAAACNATAACCATAAACCAAAAAATATAAAAACTTAAAATTCAAAACGCCAAAAACATATCATACATACAGGAAACTATGATAGGAAATTACCATTTCGACAACCGACATCATGCCCATCGACATCACACCATCGACAATTTTCATCGACTGACCCCTTTCATCGACCATTCTCATAACCGAAATTGACCGACGACCTCGATAGTCCCATCGCACATTCATGACATCAAGCACTGAAAGCAATTCACCATTAATGCACACTCAAGTGTTCCAGCTAGAACATCACTTCCGCCATTAATGCACCCATCGACACACACACCTACAGCATCACCTATAAATACTAGATCACCGAAGGATTATTCATCGCAATTCATATAGAGAGAGCACCAGAGCATCCAATTGACTAAAAGCCGAGAAACCCTTAGTGAAATCATCCACCCAACCGACACAATGGCACCCAAACAAACCAGAGCTTCGATCAAAACCAAGGAACTACAGGCTGTAGATACCCCTTTAGTCTGCAGGCTGAAAAATATTAAGAATGCCAAGGTGTAGGAAGGCTCATGGCAGAAACTCTAGGCCGAGATGCAAGAGTGGGATTATGTTAACAAAAAATCCGCTCAAGCCACAGAGAAGATCAAATACAGCACTATATTTAACTATGTTAATGAACCACTCATGGCCAGCTTTGGTGGCACAAAGGAGACTGCTGTAAAATTCATCATCAGTCGGTACCACAATGGCTAGTTCTACTTCGATCGATTGGTCGACATATCAGGAGAAGTCATGTCCCAGCTCACCGATCTCTCAAACGAAGGAAACCTAGTACCAGTTGGTATCAAAGAAGGACTGGTCCAAGAGCTCACTGGGTCAACTTCGGGAAAGAACTCGAAGGGATTGATGATCATCCAAATCACACCTGCACGCCACAGATCATGGCCAAAATAATCGCAATCACACTCACCATGTCAGTTCGAGGCAGTGACCTTAAATTAGACATGTTAGAAGTTGTCAACACCATTGCCACCGACGGAAGGATATACAGATGGGATGAATATGTCGTCGACATGATCAAGAACATCTATGAAAGGTGCCAAGAAACGGGGGGTATCATCAAGTTTCCCTCCCTAATCTTATGGATAGTCATGTACCACATCTTCCCAGAGGAGAGCCCACTCTTTCAAAAACCATCGAGGTTCCACATGTGGAGATTTAAACCAATCTCCGAAAGAGGAACCTTGCAGGAGCTTGAGCACGGGAAAGTACTGTTGGAGAACCGGTTTCAACAGCTCAAAGTCTGCATCACTAGATGGAGGGTGCCTCAAAACATCTGAAGAAATCTACTGACAAACTCCCATATTCAGCTAGAGCTCGACCATATACTTTGGTGTGGTACATGCAAGGCGACAACTCAAATGCCAAAGCCCTCGACTACTATCCATTGGTCGATCAAATATTTTGGGAACTATCTTGTAGGCCAAAAGCAAAATACCAGTACTAGCAGCAGCAAAGCATATCGACTTCTCGATCGCGAAACCGCTCACCGACCAGGAAAAAGAGGAAGACTATGAGCTCAACCTCTATATCAGCACATTTGTGTTGGAGGAGACACCAGTCAAACACACCGGCTGACTTCAAATAACCATCAAACCTCCGTCCACCAAGAGAGCAGAACACCAAACAATAGAGCCATACCCAGAACAACAAGTAATTCATCCAACTAAAGAAAGTGTCATCCCAACCCAGGAGCCAAGGGGGGAGACAGAGCCAGAAAACTCTGAGTATGCTGTCACAGAAGGTATCATTTGAAAATTGTCGAAGGAGATAGCAGCGGCCAAGAAGAAGATCAAGACACAATAACAACAACAAGGCAAAGGTAAGTGCAAGCTTATCCTTGCAGACTCATCGGAAGATGAGGAGGAACTGGTAGCCACATCCCTTGACATAATAGAGGATGTCGCAGCAAACAAGGTGTCGGTCGAGACCTAGTTCCAAAGATTCATCGAGGCGAGAGCACAAGTGGGTTGACCAAAGAAATCTAAGACCACGACGATGCCTGAAAACATTTCGATCTTGTGTCGACGCCTCCACCCCCATCACCAACGAAAATAACCGAGGAACAAGTACCGGCACCACAGTTAGTAAGCCCCCTAGACTTGTGCAAAAGTGTGATGTCGGAAGAAGTAAAGGCAAAATTTGACAAGGATAGAGATTTGAAGGCATTCATTGAGAAACTACCTGAGCTATTTACATCGGCCTAGAAAATATCTACAAAATCACCTCTCTACATAGCCGGTGGATACCAACCAAGACCTGAAGTCCAATCCAGAACCTTTGCAACTATCACATTGACTTTCAAGAGAAATCCCAACAAGGATACTGAAGTGGTTACACATTGGACCTCGACTATCACCCGAACCATACCTCAAGCCGACCCACTAGCCACTTCCCTGATTGGAGGAGAAGAAAATGAAGAGGACATAGCCCGAGAAATTAATCAAATGTTCTCTGATTTAGACTCACCTCCCTGCCCCGACAATCCACCACTCACCCACACTTCCCCCAACCCAATCACCCCTGACCATTCGCCGACTCCATCACCACCACCACCACCCCCCAACTCAGAGCAAGAACCACCACAACCAGCTGCATCCAAACAACCAGAAGTGGTCATCATCCAACCTCACCAACCAAAAAAACCATCAGCCACTATCCCACAAACCAAAGATCTTGAATCGACTCTTGCAGGTACACAAGTGCCGACACAAGCAGAAAAAGAAAAGCATAAGAAGAGGAAGGAGAAACAGAAGAAGGAGCATCATGGACAGCCATCAAAGGTCCAAATCAGATTGAAGGATGCAAGCTCCCTGACCGAACCAGAGCTCAAGCAACTACTCAAAACCCTAGAAAATGAAGCAAAGATGATGAGTGAGCAAAGAAATAAGTAACTTGATGACATGAAGGCAGAACAGGTCGAGTTCCTCACCAAATGCCGAAACCTTCCCTATTCCGTCCTGTCAGGCTCCGTCATGGTCGACACAGACAAACCGCTCAAAAGGGCATTTCATCTATTTGAGAGCATGGCGTCAGCACTCCAAGCTCATATTCAGGAAACAAAGGAGGAACAAAAAGAAGAAACTACCCGACTACTAATGGCACAGCACACCGCCTTCACTGAAGCCTATAAATTGCTGCAAGATCACATCGAAGAGTTTGTCATAACTGAGGCAATACTGAGAGACTGGCCTGCTTACTATGGGCAAGTCTATCATCAATATTGATAGAACTAACAAGGGATCCAATCCTTGGAAATCCTAAAAACCACTGAGGAAGCACTAAAGACCACAATAGAAGAACAAATAGTGCTTGAAATAGCCAAACTGCAGAAACTAGAGAGGGAAGCACATCAGTGGGTGCAGCAAGCTATCCCCAACTTAGAAAAAGTAGACATAATTTTTCCGCAGATGAAACAACTTATAGAGACTGCAGAGGAGAAGGACCAATTTATGGGTCCCGACATGGAGAGGATAGTCGAAGTCTCCATTTCAGAAAAAATGTCAATCCTATCAAGTTGGACCACACTTACCATCGACATCCAGAAGATTTTGCAAAGTTGGTCAGATTTTCAACATAAACTCACAGTAACAGTACCATTCATTGTTGAAGTCTGTGTACAAAAGTGACCAACCATCAGACTTCACAACCCATGAAGACAAGGCAACACACAGTAACTATTGAGACCAGAGGAATTTTTGTACCTCCCTATTTCTTTGGGACGAAGAAACATTTTGTTCATGGGGGAGATGTAGAAGGAGCAAGTCATTAAGTTGACTTGAACGATAGCCCACTTAGTCGATCAGTTGACTAAGTCAATGGGCTGACTTAGTAGATTAGCCGACTAAGTCAGTCGGCCAACTAAACTAGAGATTAGGCCGGCCACCTAAAGGTTGCATCGGTTCACCGAACCAACAGGTAGTTATTTTGTAACTATTTTGTAATCATATATATTAGGCTGTTGATCCAGATGAGAACTCAGTTCGGTTCTCTATGTTGTATGGACTCATTTCATGTAATATAATCTATTACTTTACCTATTTGTTCTTATCTCTTGTCTCTGTTTTATATGTATGTTTTAGTATGTATTATTGGGAACCTTATGTGATCTGTGAGATTACAACAATATTGCATTCTAGACATCATTCTTCTTGAACTGGTCTTCCCTTTCTTCTTGGAAGGTTCTGCATCAATGATGTCATTGCATTCATCATATTATTTATCATCTTGAATTGTTGTTACTTGTTCTTCGAAACAAGTCTCATTCTTCTTTTCTTGTAGGCGATTATGTATGCGATATTTCCTACAAGTCAAATGCATTTGTATGGTTAGAAACATTTCATAAGGAATATTTATACTGGCAATTTCTTATGCATAAATATATGATCATGCAACTACTTTAGCCAATACAACATTCATCCATATCTCACAGAAACATTTCTAGGTGCCTTCCATCTCTACCAGGACAACATTGATATTGTGCATTAATCTAATATGTCAGCAAAGAGGTTTCATTCTAGATAAGTAGCAATGGAGAGTTGTATAGCACCATGAGCCACTTACCCATCACATGCATATTAGCAGTATGTAAACATTCTATCATGCATAATACATTAATTGAATATAAACAAGTGCATAACAAAACAATATCATGAAATGACAATTGAATACTTATATTTATTTGTTTCATGGGTAGACTCCTTCTTGAGCCTTAAGCTTCATCGTCTTCTTCATTCATAATAGCATCGTTTCTTATCCAAATGCTAAGATGGATAAGATGTTTTTCAAGAGTTGAGTTATTCATATTCCTCATCGCTTGAGGGATGTTCTTTGGATGGTGAGATCTTGATCTTCAGTTGCTCCATCTTTTCTTCTCTTATGAGTTAAGCTTCTTCTTCTTCCCAGAGTCTGCTGAAATTAATCACTTCCTTCTGGCACACATTCCTCGCATGAATGAATTTCATGATCCTGGGAGGCCATTCAAGATGGTTGTCACTACATCTGCATTCTCCACTTCTTCTTCTACTCCTTCAAGTTGTTCTGCATTCTGGATCTTCACATTCTTCAACTGTTTTCTCAAATCCATCTTCTGACTTACGTTCTTCCCTTCAAATAGATTTGTCAAGAAATCAAACATCTTCGGTGTCTTTAGGGAAGACACTTGTGGTACAATGTGATCCGTTATTGAATCAACAATGATCTTCCTGGCCTTGACCAAGTTCTTCTAGTGTAAGGCTTTTAGCCTCATCTCCCTCTAGAACTGGAACCTCTCTACTCATGTAGCTGTCCAATTCATTTTTTTCAGAGAGATCAAATACTTCCATGCTTGGAATTTGTCAAATTCACCAAGCTTATCATCAATCTGATGTGATAGATCACTTTGAAATGAGAGCCTCAAATGCAAATAGCAAAATATTAGATCTTACCGATTTGAGGTGTCCGTCTTAGTTCCGGAGCTAGATGATCTAGGGTTTGTCAGAGAAACCCTAATTTTAAAAACTTTGAATCTTTCAGATCTAATTGGATAGAAATATATATCTCTTCAAGTTGAGCTGTTCAATGTACTCCTTTTATGAAAACAGTGGAGGGAATCTCCTGGAACAGGAAGCCCTAGTTTTCCAATTTCTTCTGCAGAAATGAATGTTACTATTTCTATGGTATCTCTAAAATTACTGCTCCTCTATGTTTGAAAATTCGTAATGAGGGATACTCACTTGTTCTTGTTCCAAAACCATAGGTTTCATTCGAATTGGTTTCACCAATTGGGACTTATGATCATTTTCCCAAGGTGACCTGTTACAAGACTGTTCAGCATAGAAAAGTTGTATAGACTTCCACATGTCACGGGATCATCTTTTGAGTCTGAAACTTGGACCATAGAAATTACAGTCTGTTCCCTTTATGGAACTTCTTCATAAATTTCATTTTTACCTTTGTATCCCAAGATATATAAATTATCCCCAGGATTCATGTTTAGGGATGAATCCTGGAAGAGGTTGGAACCCTAACGTGGAGGGATCATATCATCCAGAATATAGTGAATTGGAGGCTGAATTTTGGACACAGTGTACATCAGGATTTTATCTTCGACATCTACAATTTTCAACTCTTGATACTTCACCAATCTCGAGATATAGTGAATGTACCAAAACTTATCATTTTTAGTATTTTAGGGTTTTTCCAGCTCGAGGTCAAACTTGGGTTTGACTTTCCTAGAGTTTCACCCAACCAAAAATATTGACCCAGATCTCTAAAATTTGATTTTGATGAGTAGATAAATCCTATGCTAGGCTCACTCAAAAATTCCTCTTTTGTAGAAAGCCCTAATTTCCTACACTGAAAACTGAAAATGCTCATAATTGAATTCCACTTCAACAAAAAGATGCGCCCTTCAATGGAGAGTCAGCCTAGAATAATTTTTCTGATGGATCATGGAGAGAGACCCAAAAAGTAAGAATTCATAGGTTCTGTAGCTGCACAATGTCTTCTTCTTAGGTTAGCTCTGATACCATGTTATATTTTTATCATTCAAGCTAGCATTATGATCTTAGGATCTTTAACTGAGAGAATAACATGCACAGCAATAAAAACACAAGAGACAAGAGACACAAAGAATTTTCCTCAGGGAAACCATAAAGGAGAAAAACCTACAAGTTCCTCAAAGATAGAATCAGCACCAAAATTAAAACCCGAAAACATAAAGATGATCTCCCGACAGCAATAGTCTCTCTCTTGTCACAACAACTTCTCCTCTCACTCATGCGCCCTAATGAGTGAGTGTGTGTGTGATAAATAGAGAGGCTCACTCTCTATTTATATTATTCCATTCACTTGAAACCCACTCCAACATGTCAGCCTCACTTAACAATTAGTTACGATATCTGACATCTCTAGGAGTGTCTAATAACCCTAGTGCCCCACAACTTGTGGGGACTTTTCCTCCTCCGACCAACAAAGAGGGTTATCCTTAACACAACAGTGGTGACTATTGCCCTGACTTACAATGACTCACCTAGGGTCGAGTTCTCTAGAATAGTATAATAACCCTAGGGCCCCACAACTGCGGGTACTTTAACCCTTGACAAATAGGAGGGTTACCCACAATGACTTGACATTACTTATTTACATTATAGAAACTTCCCAGAATAAACATCAGGGTATGACATGACTCAAATACATTACAGACACATCCCAGAATAAACATTGGGGTACAATACATAAGATATATGGTTGAATACAGTCAGAAGTTACAATTACATCAACACTTTACATGCCCTTGCAGAACATATGCTTATCAAGTTTTTTCCATTTGGCTTGTTGAATGCACCTGCCACTTTCTAGCGAGAAGTCTTAGGAATCATTTCTGATCTTATACATGACTGTGTGGAGGTATATGTGGATGATTTTACATCTTATGGTAATACTTTTCAATAATCCCTTGACAACCTTGAGAAGGTCTTGATCCGATGTTAAGAAACAAATTTATCTCTCGGTCATGAGAAATGTCGAATGTTACTGACGGAAGGTATAGTTTTAAGACACCATGTTTCTTCCTAAGGAATTAAGGTAGACCCTGCTAAGATCGAAGTAATTGTTGGCCTTCCCTCTCCCAAATCTCAGAAAGAGGTAAGAATCTTTCTCGGTCATGCAAGTTATTACCGCCACTTTATTGAAAATTTTCACTAAAATAGTTGCACCAATGTTTAAGTTGCTTACAAAGGATGCCTAATTCCAGTGGATAGAATATTGTCAAAATGCTTTTGAAATCCTAAAAGATAAACTATCGGTGAAACTGATACTTAGGGGTCCCGATTGGTCCCTTCCTTTTCACATATCTATCGATGCCTCTGATACAACCATAGGAGGAGTCCTTAGCAAAAAAGAAGGATAAGCACCTTATGTCGTCTATTTTATTAGCAAAAATTTGACCCTTTCCGAATTAAATTATACTGTTACTGGAAAATCATTTTTGGCATTAGTTTATTCTATTAATAAATTTCATCATTATATCACAGGTTATGAAGTTTTTGTGCATACGGATCCCTCTGCCATTAGATTTCTAATGAATAAACCAATTACCAATGGTAGAGTGACCCAGTGGCTTCTTTTATTGTAATAATTTAACATTACTGTCATTGACCAACCTGGTAAAGAAAATCTCATAGTAGATTTCCTTTCCCGTATTCAATATGAAGATGGTACTAAACCAATTGACGACACTTTTCCTGATGAGCACATATTTGTTGTATCTGTTCAAATGCATTGGTTCGTAGATATTACCAATTATTTAGCAAGTGGTAAAATACCAAACCATTTGTCTCCATATGGGAAGCATCGTATTATAGTTCATAGTTCCAATTATTCTTGGGTTGATAACGATCTCTTCTGCATGGGTCCAGATCTTATTATTCGACGATGTGTGTGGGAGGATGAAATGACAGACATCCTCCATGCATGCCATGATGAACCATATGGAGGACATTTTCTGATAAGAGGACGACATATAAAGTATTACATCCTGGTTGGTATTGGCCAAGCATTTTTAAGGATGCTGCCAAATATGTTAAAGGATGTGATAGTTTCCAAAGAATGGGTAGACCTACGTCATATGATCAAATGCCTTTACAACCCCAAGTTATGATTGAACCTTTTGAGAAATGGGCTCTTGATTTTGTAGGACCAATTTCTCCCATGTCTCATAAAAAGAAATATATCTTAGTTTGCACTGACTATGTCACCAAGTGGGTAGAAGCTAAATATTTATTTAGGGCCACAGAGAAATCAATGGTAGAATTCATATATGAAGAAATATTCACCTGGTTTGGTGTACCTAGAGAAATTGTTGCATATCAAGGTACTCAATTGACTTCTAAATTAATGAAAGAACTCACTACGAAATATGGAATTCGATATTACAAATCTTCACCTTATCACCCTCAGAATAATGGTCAGGTAGAATCAACTAATAAAGTATTAGAAGCCATTTTAAATAAGACCATTCACGTACATCATAAGGATTGGGCAGATAAACTCCCCAAGGATTTATGGGCCTGTAGGATAACATGGAGAAACACTACCGAACATACCCCCTATGAGTTAGTGTATGGTAAACAAGTCCTTTTACCTATTGAATTTCAAGATAAAACCTTTTGTATGGAAACACAATTAGGCATGAATTTGGATAAAGAACAAAAACAACGAATATTGTAGATTAATGAGTTAGACAAAATTAGACAAGATGCACTCCAAAGAATGATGTTAATACAGAATCAACAAAATACATGGCATGATAAACTTATTAAGCAAAAGCAGTTTAATACTAGAGATTGGGCACTACTATTCGATTCATAGTTTAAAAATTTTAAAGCGAAATTAACCACCCATTGGATGGGTCCATATGAAGTATTTATAACTTTTGACAATGGATTAGTAAGAATTAAAACAATTGATGGCTCAAAAGTTTCCTTTGCATTAAATGGACATAGACTTAGGCTTTATCATCAACCGACATCTAAACAGGATTTTATACATAATGTTTTGCAGCAAAATGAAATGGAATTAGTTGAATGGGAAGCTATTCCTCCTCCTCTTGATCCTTGAAAATTATTTTGGGTTATTATCACTTGTATATATGTAAATATGTGCTTGTTGCTTTGAATAAATAAAAGTCATTTCTAATAGGTTGTTTACACAAGTCTATTTTTCTATTATGTCTTTATGAATAAATTGAATCATCTAACAAGTGGTTTTGTAGTTTGATTACAAGTATATTATCTCTATGAGAAGCTAACGGAATATTACTTGGACAAGGGGAGTATGTTAAATACTCATCAGGTATTTTAAACCTTTCTTGGCATAATTTTGAAATTTTCAGCTTATAGTGACAATTAAAAATTTACAATTCTTTGTATATCATACTTAACCAGTTCTTCTATGATTCATATAGTTTTTGGTATTTTGATTCAGACATGTATATTTCTGATTTATTCTTTTAAACAGTTGCTTGATCAGACCCACTTTCATTATCATATTTTTCACAACCTTATTTTTCACCTATGGATTACTAGTTCATCATATACTTGTTATCAAAACTTGTCTCTTGAGTATTTTGGTGATAACTCAAAATTAAGTAGAATTTTTTTCTATGGGGTACATTACTTTACTTTTTAAAGAAGAAGGACTGTTAGGTTAAAGAACAACTTTCAGTTATTCTCTTTTGACATGATTTATGATTATGGCCATTATGAATTTACTTATAACTTTATTTTGAAAAAAAATTGAATTATGTGTTTAGCAGGACTTAACACGCTCTAGTACCAATCGGATTCCATATCTAATATCATTATACAAGGAAAACCCGCCAGGGTACTGAACAAGACTGCTGGCAGTAGGCCAATGCTAAGTAAAACCTTACAATAGGAAGCTCGATAAATGCAAGTAAACCCATCGAGGTACTAAATAGGCTCGCTGGAAGTGAGGCTATGCTTGCATGGTACCAAGATAAACCCGCTCGGGTACTTAACATGCCTCCTAGAAGTGGGGCAATATCTGGTACAAGAGATCTGGTTAATACACCACTATGCACATAGTTTGTAAAATAATATAAAAATTTATTTCAAAAAAATATGTCATGGCCAATTGTTTATAATGTCATTTGAGAATGGCTCTAAGTTGTAATTTTCCTCGGCCATCTAATTATGCATATACCTAAGATGTCATTATCTTAGAAATGGGACCCATAGCTGTAAATATCACACACTACGGGGTACACTTAAAATATTTTATGATGACAGGATATCTTTTCAATGAGGCATGGATGGCTAGTTTTTCCTATGGTCTTATTTTGATTCTATTATTCTCATTTAAGTGGTCTTTCTAAGCACTGTTCTATTTTTCATGAATATACATCTCTGAACCATTTCCATTTCCTAGTTAGTTTTTCTTAATAATAAACAGCAGGCTAGTACTCTTTTATTTTCTGGAACAATCAATTCTTCTCTCTGTATGGCTTGAGGACACACCATATCTTTGGTTTGGGGGAAGATGGATTTGAAAAATTAGACTGTTTTTATTTATGACAAATGTATTTATCTCTAACAAATTATAAGTATTTTCAGGAATGTAAACAATGGAATTTGGTTATAGCCTGAAGCATATTTTTACAGCAAAATTCAATATAGAATATCTTATGAAGGATCGAATGAAGGTCCAAATAAAATATCAAATTAGGATCTGAATAAAAATGGTGATATTATAGCACTTATGATTAAACTCTACTAACCAAATTTTGTTTTTGGGAAAATAGTTTTTACTTCCATTTCAATGTTAATAGTCCTATCCTATTACCCAACCATGCATGAAAATGATCATTATTTTTGTCATGCAAAATGTGATTTATGTTTTTGTGTTATATGTTCCACCTACCCAAAGTTTTACTTTGGACATGGTTGAATTAATTTCAAACCTTATAAATGATAAAATTATTTTGAACCTGAAAACTTTTAAATTAAGAATGTTGAAAAACCCAATAAAGTCATTTTTTTATATACAATGTTTGACATGAAAGATATGTTATTTTTAAATTACAAGTTAAAAGAGTGGATTTTAAATTACCTTCTTCATCTTCCAATTTGAAGGCATCTTCTAGTTTGCCTTCTTCCTAAATTGTTTTTTCTTTCTTTTTGCTCAATGGGACCTGGAATTTCTTTGGTTTGGGGGAATGTTGATCCTAGATTTGTATCGATTTTTGTAGTTAAATTACTCATTTAAACACATGTTTTATTATCGCTTTACATATTTTATGTCATGCAAATCATTATTCAGCCTCAGGCATTAGTGTATTTAATGTCTATATAAAATATTTTATTATTATCATTTTTATGATTTTATTAATTGAAAATGACATTATTAAAGTGCATTTGATGAATTAACTAGTTTGTATATTTGTTTGTAGATTTTATAATCTTTTTAAGCTAAATTAATAAACAAAATGCATTCATCCTACCTTGTGCACAGCACGTCTATCTCGACGTCCATCTTGTCATTCATCCCATTCCAAAAAATGTGCTGGTGGTTTGCTAGATGTTGAAACGTGTTGTTGTAGACTGCAGTCCTGAAGCGCACCAACAAATAGACACACTATTCTTCCTATATTGAAACCCAGCGTATCCAGCTCACGGCCCAGCTTTCTGTTCATCTATTCGTCCATATCTCCCATTAGAATGTGCATTGCTGAGAATTAATTTCAGGCATTAAACCATGAAACATCCTGCAAACGAACTATTATCCACGCATCTGGGTGATGAAGTTGTGTTCTAGATAATTCTCCAGCCTACATTCTCTTTTTCTTTCCACCACATCAACAATCCATGCATTGGATTGATGCATTTAACCCATGCTCTAGAATATTCGTCAATACTCTCTCCTATGTTCGTCGTTAGCCCACCTGTTGCGCGAAGGAAGGAACCTGTGCGCCACATCTAAAGATCGTTCATGCTGAACTGAAGATCGCTCATGCTGAAGAGGAGCTTGTGTGTTTGTTGTCTAGTAAAAATATCAGAACCCCGCTGAAGAAGCGATATTTCCTATGTGTTACCTCTAATCTATTATGTACCTTAATGATTAACTAAATTTAGAGAGTAGTCGACCACTAAAGGGTCGATTTGCTCATCTCTGTAAACTATTATTTATAGTAGCCTCTATGTGAGAGCTCAGCTAGCTAGAAGAGATAGGTTACCCAAGAAGAATCAGTTCATGCTTTGATCTGCTCTTAAGCACTGTATTTTTGTTCCACCGTTTGAATAAAGAGATAAATGTGTTATTGTTGAAGATTGTGTTTGAGTAGAAGTTAGACAGGAACAACCCCTAGTTGTTGAGAGGGCCCCTCATCAACCAGAGGTTTCTTTTCTTGTTTATTTCTTTCATTTTTCTGTTGTAGCTAGTTTAATTTACAGTCTGTTTTATTATTCCTGTAATGCAATTTTATTTTTGAATTAGATAGTTAACTACGCGCATAGTTTGCTTCCAGTTTTATTTTCGGTCATCTCATTTCCAGTCTATTGCTTGATTTATTTGCAAGTTAGATAGAATAGATTGTTATTTATCAAATTAAATAGATTCAGCTCTGTTTATTTCATTTCTGTCATAAATTATTAGTTTATGTAAGTTGCATTTTAGTTTATAAATATGCAATGGTTTCTTTCTGCGTATGCTTATGAATTTTTTTAAGTCTATTTCGTTGTTAAATTTACTTAATAAGTAGGTTTATTTATTGCCTTTATGCATTAGGTTTACATATGCATGAATTCAGCTAAAGATTTGTTCATTTAGGTTAGTTTTTATTATTTTAACTGTGCAGACTATCATTCAGACAGCCTGTTCAATCTGTTATTCAACCACCCCTTTCAAACCCACAGTTCAGTCTATCATTCAGCCCTTAGTTCTATTTTTGGTGTTTTTATGTGTTTTAAGACTGTTTTCAATTCTGTTTTGTTAATGTTTGAACTATGTTTTCATTATAATATTTAGATGATAGCTTTGTTTAACATTAAAGTTAAATTCTAATTATTTTAGGTTATTTATTAAATCTTTATTATTTTCCTTACTTCTTTTCTCCTTGAATGTGTGTTAAGTTGTTCATTTTTTTGTTTCTTGAATATTATTTCTGATTTTGTTTTACTGTTGTATTGTTTTGTGTTTATGCCTTTTAGATTGATTTATTCGTTTGTATGTGATATTTAGTGTTACATGTGTAATCCTTAGTATGTTTTTATGTTGTGTTATTGTTGAAAGAACTTGTAGGATAGAACCTAAAGATATTTCTTTTATTAATTTTTCTACTTGCTTCTTTTATTAAGTTTTCTTTATTAAGTTTTCTACTTGCTTCTTTATTAATTTTTCTGCTTGCTTATAAGTTAAGTCCTCCTTGTACCCTAGTTTCCCATTTTAATAGTTAATTGTTGATCGTATTTCAGTTTAAAGTTATAAAATAAATTATTAATTGTTTAGTTTGTTATTTTGTTTTAGTTTAATTACTTTAATAATTGCATTCTTAGGAGTTTGACTCGGTTTTTCATTTTGAAAGATCTTTCGATCTTTTTTTTGTTAAAATATTTCCACAACACCATCAGAACTCCTCTGCCTTCATATATATTTTGTGTCAAATATAAGCCTACCAACCCCAGTTGATAATTAAAGAATAGGTGGGTTAATTTAGACATTATAAAACACCCAACAAGATTCTTCCTCTATTATTTTCAAATAGACCGAGAGTATTCAATTGAATCTCTTGGTTTGTGATTATGATTAAGGTGACAAATTTACCTTATTTTGGTCAAGTTGCTCAACATGAATAACTTATTAATAGTATGAAAGAACATCAATTATATATCCTCTCCATAGAAGTTTTCAAGCCTTCAATATAACAAATAGAAGGGATTTGGTGACCAATACATATCTCTTCTACCTAAAACAATGGTTTTTTAGGCAACTCAAGCTAGTGTATTGGGTTTGCAATCTGGTATCACTTTGTCCTAGTATACTTCTTGTTGAGTGATCCATAAAAATATGACATAAAAACTTCTTGATTGTCATCCCGAGCCAGTTTTCTATGTAGAATCTCTACTCTTTCAGCTTCAAAACATAGCTCCTCACCATGTTCTTCTATCGTAGTACCATCATGGATGCATATAACTTCCATTGCACAAGAGAATTATCTAAATCTTTATGATACAATGTGATCCGGATTTATGCAGGAACGAAATGTAAGAAGCAAATAACAGCGTATGCACAATAATATTGCAGAGGACACAGCGATACAGTAAACACACACTTC
>LPNX010893827.1:10715-24217 GCA_001517045.1 Pseudotsuga menziesii
TGCATTCCACAATGAACTAGATGACAAATTACCTTCTCCATACTGAGAGAGGTAGGCATAGTTTTGAACTCTTGCAGATGAACCCTTTAGCTTCAGTAGCTTCCCATATTCATATCCAGTCATGATGACTTGGTTGTCAGAGGACTTTCTTATTTCTATGATTCCATCAAACATGTGGATGGAATGGCCTCGCTATCGAATCTCCACCAAGGACAGCAGGCTTCTCTACAACTCTGGAAGATAGAGAACATTCTTCAACAAGAAATCAAAGAATCCGTGCATCTTCAGTCGAATGGTGCCCATTCCCTTTGGTTTAAGACTTGACTTATCTGCAAAGTAAACTATGCCATCTATTGTTTCATTAATTTCTTCAAAACAGTCTTTTCTAAATGTCATGTGTGATGTTGCACCAGTATCAAGCAGCCAACAATCTTTGTAAGATGAAAGTGAAGTCATTTCATTAATTCCAAGATTACAATGTGCAACAATACAAGAATAAGAAGATTTACTAGCATCTTGGTCATCTTTCTTCTGGTTATGTTTGTCTTTGATGGAGTCCCACGAAGCCCAACACTGATATGATGTGTGCCCAGTCTTTCCACAATGCTTGCATTGCAAATCTGATCTTTTGTTTCTGCCCCCTCTACCTTTGAAATTTCTTCTTCCTCTGCCTCTCTCTTTGCCAGAGAGAGTGGCACCAACTATTGATGAAAAAGATTGCATCTTTTACAGCTGCTAGTGTAATTTACAATAATGAACTTAATATGACAAAGAGAAATAGAAAACAATAACCTTGCAGTTCTACAATCTCTGCCAAGGTGAATACAATGCAAGCTTCCGGTGAGCATACACAAACTTCTTCAATATACAAAATATATCAATCACGAGCTTCAAATACACAGCAGCATTTATTTTTATACAATATATACTCTATAGAATATGTTATGCATGGAGGCACCAGAAGCTAATATATTAGTGTGCAAAGGATATAAGTGCACAAAAAAATCAAGCACCAAACTATATACTTCTGCAAAATCAAGTGATTAGCAGCAGCAATTATCAGCAGCAACCCCACACTTTGAGTGGACACAGCAACATTCTCGGGCTCATACAGCAGCCATATCATACATATGAGCAATATTTGCAAAATTTAGGTTTTATGCACTTCACCGGAAGAGCTAGGGTTTTTGCATTATCACCACGCAAATTATCTCTATGCACTGAGTCCTTGACACCACCTTCAGACTTCAAGGAAATATCCAACGCAGTCTTTCACAGTCATGCTCCACACAGTCTTTCACGTTCATTATCCATGTAGGCTCTTCACGCAGTCTTTCATAGTCGTGCTCCACGCAGGAAACAGTCTTTCATAGTCATGCTCCATGCATATACTTATCACGTCTTGCTCCATGCATATACTTATCACAGTCGTGCTCCACGCAGGAAGCAGTCTCAGTCTCAACGCAGTTTCAAATATCAATCTCAATGATATTTCCTCACGTAGCATATATTATTGGAATATAAATCCAAAACTCACACAGCATATATTATTTCAATATATACTCAGCTCCAAAACTCAATGATATTGCCTCACGCAGCATATATTATTGGAAAAACTCACGAAGTCGTAGAATGCAGTCCACACTCAGTCTTTAGCAGTCTTTAATACACATTCCAAGCTCTGAGGCAGTCCTTTGTAGCCATGGGTATAACTCCCAGGCAGTCTTCAACGTTATTTCATCGTTCAACGAAGTAGGGTTTCCTTCCTCCACGCTATTTCAGCGTTCAACTCTTCAACAGTATTCAACGCATTCAGCGTTCAGTGAAGTAGGGTTTCCTTCCTCCATGCTATTTCAGCATTCAACTCTTCAATAGTATTCAACGCATTCTCTTCATGCAGGCAGTAGTCTCCACTTCAGGAAGCAGTCTCTTCTTCAATACGCTATGTGCACTATTCTACACAGGGTTTTCTTGGATTCAAGGAGTTTGTTTTGGCAATGCAGATAATTTCTCTAGCTCAGAGTGAGAATGAGATAACTACTAACATTGTAAAGAATATAGATTTGGAGAATATCAGTCCTCCAGCAATGGAAGGGTTGGATGAGATGATATCTACAGGAAGACGTTCTCCCATTAAAAAGGGGCAGATTCAAATGGCACATTGACTCAAGCACAGATGGAGTTAGCTCAGTGGTACAATATATCCACCATGACGCTGTTACAATAGTAGTTCATGGGGTCTTGTTGAAGATCCTATCAAAATATAACCAAACAACTGCAAACCAGCGATGGAAACCCCTAGGGCTCGGCCTTTACTAAACGCAGGAGAGGAGTCTCACTCATAAAAACGCAGCACAATTAAACTCCATGCATAGTTCGAGGGTAGAAATTAGGGTTAAGCTAATTCAAACATTTTAGCAGAGAATAAACACACGCAGATGGAGGAATGAAATGCAGTAACGCATACAATGCATGCGACTGGAATACTGATGGAGCAGGCAGTTTGGCAATGGACTCGCAAGCAGAATGCCAGGACTGAAATGCAGCAGGTAGGAGTTATGGAAAATAGCCAAGCTCTGATACCACTGATAGGTATAACTCCCGATTCTTTATTATTCATGGATAATGCATACATTTATATATTACATGTGATGGTTGAGCTTCATCAACCTTTTCACCTTCCTATGTAATTGTTCAGCTAACTATTTATTTATTTATTTACAATATTATAATCCCCACGGATTATATTCTAACAATCTACAGCTTCTAGTTGTTCTTTGATCTGGGAGACCCTTGTGAAGTATGACTCAATGGTTTCCTCATTCTGGATCTTGACATTCTTCAACTGGTTCCTTAGAGTCATCTTCCGATTGATGTTCTTCCCTTCAAATAGTTTGGTTAGGGCATCAAACATGGCTGTAGGTGTCTTGAGAGAGGACACCTGTGCAATGAGGTGATCTTTGATAGAATCTACAATGATCCTATTTTCCATAACCAATTTCTTCTTATGTAAGGCCTTGGCCTCATCTCCCTCTGGGAATGGAATCTCCTCATGGATATAGGAGTCCAACTCATTTTCTTTCAGGACCAGGGAGATCCTATGATTTCAGGCTCGGAAGTTATCATCTCCCTCAATATTTTCATCAAGATTGGTATGATGAGACATATTAACTGAGAACCTCAAATGGAAATACAAAAGATTTAGATCTTACCAGGTCAAGATGTCAGATCTAGATTTTGGACCTGAAATCCTGCATTGCTGGTTCAGGAGCAGATTAGGGTTTTTCTTTTCTAGAGTTCTATCCAACCAAATGCTTTGAATTTGATCCCTAACTTCAATTTTGGGGAGGATATCAATCCAGGACTGGGCTCACTGAAAATTTCCACTTCTGTGAAAAGCCTTAATTTCCAACAGTAGTGTCGAGTCCAAAACTGAAAAACCTCAAAATTGGATTCTGCTTCGACAGAAATATGCGCATTAGGGAGGAGAGTTATTCCACCCTACTTTTGCTGAAAATATATGGAGATATATCCACAAAATAGGAAGCCTTAGTTCCTGCAGTTTCACGGTGTCTTCTTCTCTGGTTAGCTCTGATACCATGTTAGGTTTTTAACATTAAGCTAGCATATCATTAGGATCTTTAACTAACAGAAAAACAAGCACAACAATTAAACACAAGAGACAATGAACACAATGTTTTTCCTCAAGGAAACCATAAATGGAGAAAACCCGCAACTTCCTCAGAGATAGAATCAACACCAAAGTGAAACCCAAAAATAGTAATATGAATTCCCAACAGTAGTAAGCTCTTTCTTCCTTGCCCCAGTGTCTTTCTCTTCTTCAGCTATGTGCTACAACTGAGTGTGGATGAGTGTGTGATAAATAGAGAGGTCACCTCTCTATTTATACTAATTCTCGACATGACTAAAACCCTACTAGGGATGACCTCTCTAGTAGAGGCTAATAACCCTAGTGCCCTGAAACTGTGCAGACTTTAACCCTTAGACAATAGGAGGGTTACCCATAATGACATGACATGACTTGTTTACATTATAGATCTTCTCGATAGGAACATCGGGGCATGACATGACATACGTACATCCCAGAATAAACATCGGGTTACGATAGATAAGAAATACAAGTGAAGACATTCTGATGTTACAATTAGATTAAAAAATGTGAGGGAATATTTTCCCAAGGAGGGATCCCTATGAAATATAGGCCCACTAAGGCATGTACAATATGAAAAAATATCACCATATTCCATAATTATTGAGAATAGGGTTCGTTGTAGAAGGTTTGGGTGATGAACATTATTAATCTCACCAAGGTGAAAATATGAATTGGGATGGACAAAGTTAAGTAAAAAATAAGTTATGAGGTGCTAGGGATGTCTCGATGCCCCCTCACTTTGTGGAATCCATGGTCCCCCATACTCTTTTAGTTTCCTTTTCTGAGCGAGTTGTTTATTTAATCAGTCATTAACAACATTCAAAGATAACAGATATTCTAGTAATAACATTAACATTAATAATAACACCAAAGTACAAAGTAATGTTATCAAACATTAATAATAAGTCCTTAATTAAACTCATCATGAAAAGGAACAAAATTCCACAATCATATAAAATATCAGAAGTCCATATTGCAAGAGAACATAAGTCACATGAAGGATCATAAGTCTCGGGATTAACAACTAGGGAATTACACACAACCACTTGGGTTGGTACATTCATCTCGAATTGGTCCTCTTCCAACTCCATCCTATTGTGTATCAAGGTATGTACTCACATTTATTGATGACTAATCGATATTCTGCTGGGTGTACTTCCTTAAATTAAAATCTAAAGTTTTTGAGAAATTGAAGATTTGGAAGGAATTAGTAGAGAATAAAAGTGGGCATAAGATAAATATCCTTAGGAATGATAATGGGAATTATTATTTCAACATAAATATGCAGCAAATTTGTGAGTAATTGTTGGGTGGATGGGGTAGACTCGAGTTCTTATGCTTTTATCTTCGCACCAACAAACATACCCATAGTGTTGGCCCTTTCGGAAACAACCTGCGAACAGGTTGCAGTCTCACCCGAAACAGTTATGGGGTGCTGCAGAATTAGGTTTTTGTAGGCGAAAGAGGGATATTAATGTACCTTTACCCTTAACAAATAATAATTATGCAATACAGAGCTTCGACATTCACTTAAATAGCTTCGCAGTTTAGATAAAAAGACAGTTTCTTGCTTAACCCTTAACTAGGAATTCACAGGGAAGTTAATACTTAGAAATTTATCTTACTTTATCATTCATCCACTTATCAAATGCATAAAAACATAACAGGAACAAAATAAAAAGAAACACCACAACACAAGATATACGTGGTTCACCCCCAGTGTAAGGGCTACGTCCACAGAACTGCGTTTATATTCAACAATTTACAAAACAATGAAGTTCCGATCTACGCACTCAGCTGCAGAACCTTTCTTCCAAAACCCTCTGTGCACTCAGCTGCATAGGTCGTCCATGCACTCAGCTAGGACTTAACCTTAAACCCAAAAATTGACCTTAGCTTCTTCGCATCACATCATCATCATAACACAAAGCTTTCTTGACTCCTTTACATACGTGCCTATTTATACAAGTGCACTATTACAATACCATGGGCTTAAACCATGGGTACCTAAAAACCAGGGGACATTTACAAAAGGAGGGGCTTTAACCCAACCCCAAAGCCCCTAAGACTATTTTACACTGCAACTCCGCTTACAAGCTTCGCACCAAAACCACGGAGTTGCCAAAATTAAGGACCTTCAAGGTCTGAGCCCCAACAGGACCCTAAGACTCACCACTGTCTAATCCCGGGACACTCTGCTACTTTTCGGGTACAAGAATCTTGTTGGAAAAGATAGTAAACTACTTGTTGAGGCTGCGCATGATATACTCGGTTGCTTGCTCTTTCTCCACTATCTCCTGCAATGTTGCTGTAGATGCTTCGTTGGCCTTTTCCTGTGCAAACGCATCATACTCCTTCAATACTTTGAGCTGGTTGTCCACAGCAGTGCTCAACTCCAAGGCCTCGTTAATGAGGGGCTGCACAGATCTCACTAACAGTGTTTCTTTTCTTCTACAAGACTCAATTTCTCACTAAATATCATTACTATGCTTTACCTTAAGCATCTTCTGCAAAGGAGCCAATGTATTAATTTCTGCTTTTACTGCATCCAGCTCTGTCTATCCCTGCTTGATGGTTTCTTTCAACTTTTCTACTTCTGGGTTTTCCTACAAGTTTGTCCAGGCCTTGACACTTTCGTCTAGCAGCTTTTATGCACTACTCACAAGATCTAAGATCTTTGTTGCTAAGGCCTGAATATCTCTGAGACGCTGTTCCCTGACCTCTGGTGGACTCTTAGGAATGAGGTGAAGCTGAAGCTCTGCAATATGGGCCTCATGTTCTGCTTTCATCTTCTCTATATAGCTTCTATACTGTTGTGCATAGTCTTTCAGCTTTACTATTCTTTGCTCCGGTTCTTCTTCAGCCTGCATGTTGAAGTCAGGGAGACTTCAACATGCCTCATCCAACACTCGCGCTAGTGTGGCCTGCTTGTTTTCTATTTCCCTCTTCTTCTGTTCAGCTTCTTTCAACTGTGCTGTGAGGCTCTCACTCTGCTTCGTGGTATTCTCTAACTGCATGTGTGTGTAGTTGTCTCGTTCTTGGATCTCCTTCATGAGTGCCAATTGACAAAAATGCAGCTTTGGCATAGAAAACTTAGTGTAATCTATCTCAACTATCATGCTTACCTGCGATCGAGATGCTATGTTAGGTATTATAAGAGTTGCACTTGGTACTTGTCCTCTATTTTTTCTGGCTAAACATTGTCTAGTATCTAGCTGTGCGCCTACTAGGGCACTGCTTACTACAGTGCCAGTTGTTGTTCTTTCCGATAACGCCTTAAGTTCTGCAATTCACTATGCTACGCCAGTGAGCACATCAATATTTTTAGCTTAAAACTCTTACCATTTGTTGGATAATACCTCTGTAGCCTTTGTCAGAGCCTGATCAAGCTCTTCAATCATCAAAGTGGGCTCTTTGACAATATTCTTTCCCTTCGACGCCTTAGTTTTCTTTCTGGGATGAGGCTTAGTAACTTCCTCCACTTTTGGCGACTTGCGCTTATCTAGGAGATTAGGGTCTGAAATGGTATTAACTGATTCTTCTTCTTCTTCACCATTTTTCTCTTCTTCTTCTCCATCAGCTTCGTCATCTCCACCATGGTCACCTTCATTCTGCTATGACTCATATTGTTCTTCGCTCTCTTCTAGTGGTTCATTCTGCTGTGGCTAGATAGGACCTGCGCCCACATCTGTTACTAGAGGGACTGGTATGTCGGGCCTTGTTCCTGAGTCCTTGATCTATTCAGTCGGCCACTGCTGAACTACTGTGAGGATTTCTTCCTGGTTCACCATGTATGGTAACTTCCACCATGTATGTTTGTTATCTACGCGGGCCTAGATGAAGACATTATGCATATCAGCCTTGAATTTGGCCACTCCAGTATACTGAGAAAATAGCTCATTATGGAGCTGCAGTGTTTTCAGGATATCAACTGTAATATTCATCGAATAGTGGGCAAACACATAGTTCATCATTTGCTGCAAGTCCTTATCCCATGAAATCCAAAGAGATGCATACCTTGCTGCGCTAGGCATCTTCAGAGCAACATCAACAAACTATGCCTTGACAGGTTCTCTCCATCCTACCAGTGCATTAAGTACTAACAACCATGAATAATGAAAGGCTCTACCTTTCTCCTATGCATCGCGAACATCTACAAGGAATTCTTTAGCAATGTACTCAGTCCATTTGTAACTGTATCCTTTGGCATAGTTCGCAACAATACTGACAATCAGGGCAGGTACTTCATTGGGTCTGCACTTCCTCATTAATTTGCATGCTAGGATCTCTGCAGCGTAGAGAATGTTCTGGTGCCAAATAGTCGATGTTTGATACCCTCGATTTCCTTTTGTCAAACCGAAGCAGTCCTTAATGTGCTACGCTAGCTTCGTATCTTCATGCTTTCCAACAAATTCAATGCCAGGATCAGCCATTCCTTCGGCAAGCCTGTAATCCTATAAATCATCTCTCCATCAATAGAAATTATTTGGTTTCCTATCCATAGGTGCCCATCATGCACCAACGCCAATAACTGCTTGACCACCATGGTAACCTGTGGGCTGCGACCAAAGTGGGGGACATTCAGCATCTTCAACAAGCTAGCTTGCTCCAAGCCAGCAGCCCACTATTTTACTTCAAGTAGCGTCGTTCCAACCTCCAGATAATGGATGGAGTGAAAGTATTTCCCAAGTGTGAACTGTGGAAACTTCTCATGATCATTTGTATCATGGTCTGCGTACTTGAGCCGATCTACTTTTCCTGTCATCATTCCGACCAAATTCACACCCTGTGGCAATGAATGGGTGAGTAACGCGAACTTGACTATCCACCGAGGTGGCTTAACTCCTTGTCGAACAGGTGGGATATATGGTGGACGTTGCGATGCAACATTCTCATCCTCACTGAAGTCTTCAAAATCTTCAGGTGGGAGCTCTGTCGAACCAGGAGGATTCATCTGAATCACGGGATCCTCCAGTGTCTTTCCTGATGGTTTGTGCCTTTCTTTGTTCTTCTTAGAGTGAACTTCTACCTTAAACTTCTTTCTGTTAAATTGTGTCTGCATCGGTTGATTCAGTGATAGGGAAGTCTCTTCGTGAGGGGAAGATGCAGGTGGGTTCCTCATAAAGTTCTGCAGACCCCTCTTTCTGAAATCTCTCAACAATTGCTCGACTACGCGATCAGCTGACATGGACTCAACTGTGAAACTCAAGAAAAGGTGTAATGCAAAATTCGCAGGCCTGGGTGTCTTCTTATAGGATCCAATGACCAAATCCGCCATAAATGTGCATTAAAGACACCAAATCTGACCAAGTGGCAGTAGATCTTGTCCAAACGGCACTAGATTTCCCAAATACGGCTGTGGATTCAACCAAAATCTCATCATTACAGGAAGTTAATGTAGTTAATGTACCGGTGCTGCCAAATATGACTTTTTTCAATGGTCGAATTTTAAGCTTCGACACACCTTTCTTCTTTAGCACAACCACTAACTTCGGCTTCACCCCAATAAGGATCTTCGACACAATATATACCTTCGACACATCCTGACACAAGCTTTGACAGAACTTTGAACTTCGACCCACGATAGAATTTCTTCCACAACCTTCAACACTTCGTAAATTTTGCAAAAATCTGCCAAAGCTCTCTGAGAACAGCTTCATTATAGTCTAGTACCCAATTTCAACTATTCTTGGTACTTAGACTCTTCTTATTGCTATTACTTCTGATCAGGGGGTACAGGCCCGTCCTTGTACTTCTTTAATCTACTTCCATTCACCATGGAAGGAAAAAATTGTCCATTCAATTTAGCTAACTGAACTGCACCACCATTGGTAACTTTTTGAACTATGTATGGTCCTTTCTAATGTGTCTTGAACTTACCTGGGAACTTCATGAATTTACTGTCATACAAGAGCACAAGATCACCAGTCTAAAAATGCTTCTTCTTAATGTGTCTATCATGCCATGCTTTTTCTCTAGCTTTCTGTACTTGCTGCTGGAAACCTGCAATGAATCTGTCTTCTTCTAGTTCTAGTATCTTCGCCATCCTTTCATGCAACATGGCTGGATCATCCATCTCTGTGAAGGCAGATATTCTGAGGCTAGGAACAATGTACTCCATGGGCATAACTGTTTCTTGTCCATATACCAGCCTAAAAGGTGTGTGGCCTGTCAACTTCTTGCAAGTGGTTCTATAATCCCATAATACTACTGGAATTATAAGATCCCAATCATTTCTGTTAACTTTGCAAACCTTCATCAGAGCGTGCTCAAGAATCTTGTTAAAGGCTTCGACAGTGCCATTTGCTTGAGGATGGTAGGTAGTACTCTTCTGATGATATACTTGAAATTATTCGGTTAAGGCTTCAATAGTCTTATTCAGAAAATGTGATCCTTGATCACTCATAAGAATTCTAGGACACCCACACCTTGACAAGATATTATCAAATATGAACTTCGCAGTTGTAGCAGCGCTACAGTCCTTGACTGGTTAAGCTTCATCCCAACGAGTAAGGTAATCAGTTGCTGTAATAATATATCTTGCTCTAGATTTCTTTGCAGGGGGATTGATTGGTCCAACAAAGTCAATAGCCCACTTGTCAAATGCTTGTAAAGTTACCTGTGGAACCAGAGGCATCTCATCCCTCCTGGATGGTTTTCCTATCCTCTGACAGATATCATAGTTGTGGAAATACTCTCTTGCATCCTTATGAATCGTAGGCCACCACAATCCAGCTGTCAGAATCTTCTGTGCCGCAGCTTTTCCTGCATAATCACCTCCTGCTGCTCCAGAATGTGCCTCATCCAAAATCAATGGCTTTTCATACTCCAAGACACATCTGCATAGTATTTCATCTGGTCCCATCTTATATAGTTTTCCTACTATCAAGGTAAAGTTAGCTACTCTAACCACCAGCTGCTTCTTCTGCTGTGTTGTCATCTCAGAGGGTGCAAAACCTGTAGACAAGTACTGAACAATATCTTGGAAATAGTCATCAACCATCTGGATGGAAAACAACTGGGCATTAGGAAGACCTTCATCCAAACTAGTGGGCTCTTCTCCTGACTCAAGCCTCGACAAGTGGTCAGGCCCTAGGTTAAGTCTTCCAGGCTTAACTATAATCTCAAAGTCATACTCCTGAAAAAAAATCAGCCATCTGCATATCCTTCCAGCTAACACAGGATTCTTAACCAAATAATTCAAAGTAGAATGGTCAGTGAACATCTTAAAATGAGATCGTAACAAATAATATCAAAATTTTTGCAAGGCATAAACCATAGCTAGACCTTCTCGTTCTATCATAGTATAATTCTTTTCTTCCGTGGACAATTTTCTACTTGCAAAAGCAATAGGCTGATCAATATTACCTTCACCTGATTGAGCCAATACTATACCTAAATAAATGGAAGATGCATCGACATGAACATGGAACTCCTTACTCCAGTCATGGAATACTAAGATAGGGGCACTTACCATCTTTTCTTTCAAAATGTCCAAGCTTTCCTAACATTCAGGTGTCCACTCAAACTTAATATCTTTCTTCAATTTCTTTTCCATAGGGGCTATAATCTGAGCATATCCTTTAATCAATTTCCTGTAATATCCAGTGTGACCAAGAGTAGTGCGAAGTTTCTTAATAGACTTCAGAGGTGGCAAGTTCACAATAATGGCTATCTTCGCAGGATCCACCATCAATCCTTGCTTGCATACAATGTGACCTAGAAGAATTTCAAAAGGTGCACAAAAGAGACACTTCTTTAGGTTCAATGAAATTTGATGCTGTCTACACTTGTCCAGCATAAGTCTTAAACTAGCTATATGATCTTTCAATAAACCAAAGATAGTCCAATCATCAAAGTAAACTTCCAAGAACTTATGAATAAATTCCTTAAATGCAGATATGACTACTCTAGAAAATATAGCAGGTGCATTATTCAATCCAAAGGGAATAACAGTATACTGAAAAGATCCCATTTCTGTAGCGAAGGTTGTTTTATGTCGATCCTCTAGAGCAATTCTGATCTGATGGTAACCTAAAAATCCATCAGTGAAAGAATACACTTCTTGACCACTGACATTGTCTAAAACTTCATCTGTAAAGGGAGTAGGAAAAGGATCATGTAAATAGGCATCATTCAGCTTCCTCAAATCAACATAGATTCTGGTTTCTCCCTTGGTCTTCTTTTCTTGTACCACCATAGGGCTGACCCATTCAGACTCTTCAACAGGCTCAATGATTCCTGCAGTGAGCATCTTATCTAGCTCCATCCTGACTTTTTCTTTATACTTAGGGTTCAGCCTATAAGGGCGCCGCTTCACAGGCTTCTCATCATCTTTCAAAGGTATTTTTATCACTCCTATATCACCAAGGATACCTTTCATTTCTGAGAACTTCATCGAAAATAAGTCCTAATACTCATGGAGGAGTTCAGTCACTTTGCTCACCATTTATTCATCCCAATAATCTCCAATGGTAGCATACTTAGGCATTTCTTCTGATCCAATGTTTACTTTCCTTGTTTTCAAGGGCTGATTTACTTCAGGTGATTCGACTACTGGTCCATGTACTTCTCAATGTCCTTCTGACTCAGGAATTTTAATGTTGCGTGGGCCATCATATTCATCAATGGTGAGGTTATAGCATTCTACTGCATTATCTTCTTGTTCCTTCCAATCAGGTTGGTACTCGACTATTTCTTTATCATCAAACACCTTAGTATGGATCAACCTAATAGCTATGTCCAAAGCAGGGCAAACCTCATTAAGAGAAAATGTGAGCACAAAACTATCAGCAAGGCTAACCCAAATTACAGTACCATGGCGAAGCTCCACCTCTGCATACCAGTTCTTTGCTACAGGTTCTAGAGTGTGTACAAACCTGTGTACCCATTCTTCACAAGGTACATGCTTCCATGCTTCATAACATTTCTCCAAATGTTCCTGAGGGCTAGTCTTACCATTAAATCTGCTTCGTACCTCCTGAGGTTGATCCATCAATCTCAGACGAAGAAATTTTGACAAGATTTCCAACTATGAATATACTTTTTATGACCATTCCACCATCTGGCACCTATGGCTCTGAATACTAAATCTAGAGTCTCCATTTTCTGTGAATCTGGTACTTGCTCTGAGAATTGTACAATAAAATATTTTGGATCTGTCAAGCCATCAAAAGTAGGTAAGATTCTTGTATGTGAGCCAACCCATCTGATAGACTTAGTAATTCTTGCACATCGATGTCCATGTAGCTCATAAAGTTGATTTTGCCAATTCTCTAGGCCTTTGTCTGAATCAGTCATGCAAGAACTGTCACACTGCCAATCCATTATACCTTCAGTAGTAGGGTTAACATAGTCTTCTTATTTAGATGTTATGTTGTAAATATGATAAAAAACATCCTGATCTTCATCTCTGACTGGCTTTGTATACCTTTCTCCTTGAGAAGGGTCCAACGGTACTATGAATCTCAAGCCTTTTCCTTCAAAAGTCATTTGTCTATTCTTAAGGTTGATTACTACATAATTGTCTAGTGCCCATTCAATTCCTAGCAATGCTGGATAGGGGTTTCTATCATCAATTATTTCAATGACTTCAAAATCTACTAAGGTACTGACTCCATCAATATCCACTGTTACACTAGGGAATCTTCCCAAGGGCACAATCTTCTGCTGATTGGCTAATATCAACTGTATAGGGGACCATTCAAGCATAGGTTTTCCCATCTGTTCCCATGTCTTCTTAGTTAGGAAATTCACTTCTGATCCTAGGTCTAAAATGATATCAGTCATGTCATAATCTCCTATCTGACCATGCAATCTCATTTCTCGT
>LPNX010893856.1:0-11572 GCA_001517045.1 Pseudotsuga menziesii
AGTTCAAAATCAAAATGTATTACATAGATATCGAGAGAATGTCACTGGAAAATACAAAATAGGAAAGAATGTCATAGCTGGTCAGTGGTACTAGACAATTATCAACAAAAACATAATAGAAAAAGTAAAAAGCTTCACAAACTGATATGCCACTCTCAATTCAGCCAGAATAGCATGATGTTTGAAGTTTGAACCCTAAAAATACCAAGAACAGACTATGGTTGAGCCTAGATTCTATATGTTAAACCAAACAAATTATCATCATCGACATCCCTCGTGGAATAAATATACATCGAAATATTCTATATCCGAGATTAATACAAAGAATAATGAACAACTAGTGACATCCAAACATTCTATATAAGAGATTAATACAAAGAATAATGGGTATATAGCTACATTAAAAACAAGTTAAAATCTTACTTATACTATAAATATACAAAGAATAACTGACAAATAGTAACATTAGAAACAAATTAGCAACTTGATTTATATTGGAAACATTCAACTCTAGTACATTCAAGATGGGATGTATTTAGACAATACCATAGGAAAAACTAGTATTTCAATTCACTGTGTTCTGCACATAACAAATATGGTTGACACTAAATTAAATGATAAAAACTGTCCTGTTCGGATCAGCCTAAATTTCAATAGTTCAATGTCTTTCCTTCCACCATGCTCACTGATTCATGAGAAATGTCAGTACCATGCCATCAATTGAGTTAGCTTGTTGACCACAACCCTTGTTTTATTTTGGTTTTACACTTTTCTGTTAATTTCAGTGACTTATTTTTGCCAATCCAGGTCTCTAACTGTTCAGGGTAGCATTAGCAGCTCAGATACCAGAGATTATTTAATCCCTGGTAGCATAGCAGCTAAGACACCAGAGACTATGGCTCATCAGATCATCTGGTGAGCCATATGCCACTGCAGAAAAAGACTGGCCCTTGCAACAGAGAATGTAAAGGGAAAAATTTAAAACACTCAAAACCAAGTATTGAGCAGTCCACACATGACCTAGCATAATCTTGGTGACTGTAAATCTAAGAAAACTGCTACTTCTAATACATATAAAACAAGTGATACTAATAACTGTATATGAAGAAGAACTGGCCTACCTCTACCATACTATATTTTTGATGGAGCAGGTTCCTTCTGTAATAAGCCCATGCATGTTGACAGAGCTTGGATTCACAAATAAATTTCCATGAATGCTCAATACTGAGATGTTGCAGTCTGCACCTGTCATTATTGTGGGATTTTACAAGGAATCCATTAGCAAAAGTATTTTTTAAGTTCAAATCTACAGCACAAATACCTTCAACAGGTCGCCAAAACCAAAACAAAACAAAAGTTCAATAAACTCTATTAAACTGGTGTAAAGATTCAGAAAATCACGAATGCCCTTAACTGTAGATTGAAAACAAATAAAATAACTCTCCTATGAATCTTTGTCTTAGGCCATACATATTAAAAACACAACCTAATCAAAAGCACTTTCTTGTATCCAGGAAAAAATATAAGATAAAATCCATGAGATGACCTATGTAGATATTACATCCCATTAATAGTATCTATATGTCATTAGTTAAGGACTTACCCAATCTATCACAAATGATGAATTGGTCATCCCAACATCAAGTAATCCCACTGCAAGGCTGATAATATACATAAGCTTCTTCTTATGGGTGGATAAGTGGTGCTCATTTCATTCAGCATCACCAATAATCACCACAAGAGCACTGTCCAGCCTTGAAATGATGAAAGATATTCACATCCCTTACAGTGATTTCTCTTGCATCAATCATGGAGATGAACTTGATGGCAGAGTGGCAGTCATTGCAAACTCGAAGATTCTTGAAAACCTGGATAGATGTCCCAGGAGATGTGTTGATAAGGCCAAATGCAATGGCCAGCTTCTCAGTGTGGGAGAGGAGCTGAGCTTGTTGCTTCTGTTCCTCTTCTACATCATGTAGAACACAGCTTGTGTCAGGTATATAACCTTTATCCTTCATCTGCCCAGACAATCTCTCCAATTTTTGGTGAAAATTTTTTTTTTTAAATTTTTTTTTTTTTTTGAAACAAATACCACTAAAACCACGGATTAAAAGCACGGGAAAGTCATGGCCAACTGCTAGCAAGGATGGGCTGGGAGTAAATGATGCAGAATCTGCAAGTGGGCATGAAGATGATGCTCTCTTTGGAGATCTGTTTTCAAAGGCTAGCAGGCAACTAGTCATCTCTGATGGACATGAACAGCCCTGCTCTGCAAATGATAGTGTTTCTGACTCCAGTAATATTCCTTTACAAGGAGCTGTTGAAGTGCTTAGTTTTATTAAAGAGTTCATTTTTTCTCCTGATTGGCATTCTTTTATTTACAAAGAATCCTGTCACCAACTTAATGAAGAACATGTCAATGCTCTTTTACGAATGCTATAGCCACAGCTTTCAGTTGATGAAAGAATGGAGGGGGCTGGTGTTTCAGATATGTCCTATGAAAAACACTTTCTTGAACATTTTCACAGAGCATGCTTTACCTGTTACATGAACTTGTTATGAGGCGTGCCTTATCCATCGAACTTGAAGAACACCTAGTAAATCAAGTTCTGAAGGTATAGGATGGGAGGTTTGCTTAAAATGCACATTAAAATGCACTAGCACAAATTCCAGCTTACGTGTTTGCCGTGAAAATATCAAGGGTTTTCTCGTCATATGCAAATCCCTTAATTGGAAATTCCAATGCTTTCTCTCTAATTTGTGAACACTTTGAAATATCGGAACTAATGTTTGCCAAGCATTTTCCTGTAACAATGCTGCTAACATTGATGGTGTACAGATCAGATTGATCTCTCTGGAAAACAGAAATGATAATATCCTCTGATTTTGTAATGTGAGAAGTGTAGGTAATGCTATACTCCAAGCCATTCCAAAATTTTCCATGGCCTTCAAGTGTGGCTAAAATGTCACCTTCTAGATTACAAACGTAAACTCTTTCAGTTGAGTAATCATTGCATATGAACTTGGAACTTCTACTTAAATAGTAGGGCTTATTAGTAGCATAAATATTTGTTTTCTTTATGTAAATAGGATTTCGACAGCTTATGTCTACTACTTCCAACGGTCTGGGTCCTAGCTGTTGCACAAGCATTCTATCAGTACCACATAGGACAACGAATTCAATATCCTCTGGATAGTTCAAAGGGAGAAAAAACTCTTTACGAAGTTTTCCATTGCGTTTGCAATAAATTCTGAAGAAAACAAAATTTTCCTTAAAGATTCTTTGATGGATCACCATGTCCATACCTACTGAAGTTCCCAATGTAAATACAGGAAAATTAACAGCTATTTGGTGAATGTAGTGTACACAGATATCTGGATATGGTATTGTAAACAAATGACTGTATTCTTTTAATTCAAACATCTTGAACACTTTTTCTAACCGATTATCAATCATTGCCTTGCAGTTTGGAATATCAAAATCCCAACCATCTACCATGGACTCACCTTGAAAAAGTTGTTTGTAGGTTGTATTCAGCCCTGCTCCTTTTATGGATGGAATTTCAATGCTTATACACTTTACTGGCACTCTGCCCCAATTCTCAGCCAATAATATCAGTGAATCATTACTGGAACTTCCGTTCCGATATGCACAACATAATAAAAGAGGAAACTTTAAATGACCACCGTTCTTTAATCTAGATAAGGTTCACTTTGTCAAGTTAAATACCCCATGAAACTTTCGTTCCAGCAAATCTTCTTATGAGATTAAGCAAATCCTAAGAAATTATGAGTCATCAGGTTCAGAATCACAAGTCTTCCATCCCTATTTCATTTGGAAGTTCTTCTCATGGCTTTTCATTCTTCAAATGCATTTGAAAAAATAAAAACGGCAGAGAATATTTTTTCTACCCTCAGCAATGTACGTTGTCCTCCAGTGGAACTTAACAGCACACAATTGGTTTGCTGGTCTTTGCTAATTTCAAGACTGATGTTGATTCTTCGGCACATGATTGTTGAGTAGTGTCAAATTTCTCTTTCCTGTTGTTTGTTGCCTGTTGGAAATTGAACCTATTATCGGTTGGGACATATTCTATTATGCCAAATAGGTAGACTGGAAGGGTTTACTGGCACTGAGAAAACTGTTTGTTGAGGAAATTTGGCTAGGAGACTTGGGGTACCACAAGTGTAGTCCTTTTCAAAGCTTCAAGTATAACAGTATAATGGCTAGTTTCCCGTGCTTTGGAGACTCTGAGACTGATAGCATTTTTGATATAGATTTTTTTTTAAGGAGAGTACATATACAAGTGGATGGCATGAGACAAGCCATCAGTTATTTCACCAAGCACTTAGAATTTCCAAAGAAATAATTGGCAGAGTTGGAAACCAAACTACAGGAGAACAGCAATAGGATGGACAGAATGGCAGAGGGAATGGACATGCGCTACAACATGATACTGATATTTGCTCAAGGAACCCAATCAGCAGCAGGGCAGCGAATGTTTTCAGAGAGTTAAGTATTGGATAATGTCAAAGAATGTTTTTAGAGAGAGGGCAAGCAGGAGCAGGAGGATATCGAGATGGAGGAAGCCCGCAACGAGCACCACTTTGCTTAAAATTGGCTTATGCCTTTTTTTGTATCTTGATTTTGGGTGTCTTTATACGCAAGTATAGTTATAGAAGTGACAGGAAAGCTCACAGTTATGCATCTTATTGCTGTCTAGTGAAGGACTGTAGCTTAATGTTTCAGCTCAATAGAGCCTGGTTGTATAAACTTTTTGAACTCTTATGTCTATTCTAGCTGATTTGGTAGGCCACAGCCCCTTTATGATATTAAAAAATACCTGTTCTTGCAAAAACAAACATTTAAACCGATATAAAATTCTCAAGATGCTTTGAGAGGGATATCTAGCAGCACATCCCAAAGCACTCAAAAACATTATGAAACACTGACAGGCCCCTATTCCATGACAACTATAAGAATATTACAACTAAATAAATCATTACATCAGTATTTATTCTCTCTTGAAAACACTCATTCTCATTAACCAAGACAATGATTCTAAAATTTTAGGTTTATATGAATCCCTGGGTTGGCTTGGGAAATGAGAACAAAGAACAAATCTCTACTGAAAGGGAAAACATGAAAAGTTGGCTTGGGACTGGGTGTGGGGGTTTCACAGTCACCAATGTTTCATTCCCACAGGCTCCACCCAGTAAATTAAGGTAGCCATGGCCCCTGGATGCAGCGGTCAGGCACTGGGAGTTGAGAACCCATGTGCACGTATTACAGGCCTCGTTACACTTCCATGTTCTCCTTAAAACTATGAAACTATTTCGCACCTACCTTCAGCTATTAAAATCAAAATTGGTATTTCACTACCATACAACAGATTGAAGAAAATGAAAAGGGTGTTTGATTGAATACCTGGATCTCAGATGGGGAGAGTGGTGGTGCCATCCCATGAACGAAGCAACTTGGCCAGCAATAACAATAAGCATGAAAATAAGGAAAAAGGGCAGCAATAACTTGATCTTAACTGATCCAATATGAGTTTACAGTTGCCTTAACCTCTGAGCCAGCAATCTGTGGTGCAAACCTCTCATTCCAGCTTTTTCCTTAGCAGGGGAATAAGCCTCGATGTTCATAGGGATGTTGCCCATGCCCAATCCCATGCTACTCGACATGGAAATCCCATAATACTCTTAAGGCAGCGAATTATCCCAATAGAAAATGGTGTGGGTTTAGCATGAGGCATTGTGTGATAGCCTTCACCTTCTATATATTTCCATCCCCATCTCAAACCCTGGCTCTAACCTTATAGATAGTGCTCCTGCATTCACCTCAAACCCTGCCCCAAACCTTGAAATAGTATGTTCTCCATCCTTTGCCTTAAACCGTGTTCCAAACAAGGCAACCCATGATCTTTCCTTCGCTTCAAACCTTGGATCAAGCCCTAAAATACTATGTTGATCCTGCATCAAAACATGGCATTGCTGAGAAATATGGTTTAGAAACAGAGGAAAAAACTTGTATATGTATCTTCTCTTGCCTTCACCTCAAACCCTGTCGAACCTTACAGCTCATGCTCCTACCTTCACCTCGAACCTTGGCTCAGTCCCTGAAATACAATGTTGCTCCTGCAGTGAAACACATAATCATAGAGGTATGTTTTGGAAATAGAGGAAAACCTCTGCAATAGTATGTGCGTCGACCATCACTTCAAACCTCTGCAATAGTATGTGCTTCCATATTTGTCTCCTTCTTTTACCACATCTTATATTATAAATCATAAAAGACACAGAACTCCCCGCTAAAATGGGTTTTGGGTTAATGAAATGGGAAATGAACCGAAATATCCATTGCTTAACCGACACAATATTAATATGTATTGTAAAATTTGGTATAGATTTAAGTGTATTTATTTATTCAAGTGTATTTATTTATTTATTCTCCGTCGCTTAAGCGACGCTAATGAGGATATTCGTCGCTTAAGCGATGCTTATGACCAAAATTTAAAAAAAAAAAATTAACTTTCTGATTTTTGGTAGGTTTAAAAGAAAAAATCCACGCGCCGTCGGAAGTAACCGTCGGATTTTGGATCGAAATGTAGTAGTGTAATCAATTCCCTCTTTCTGAGAGAATCTTTTAACCACAAATATTTCCTTCCATCAGCAACATGTTTTATCTTGTAGATCCATTTGGAAGAAACCACGCTCTTGCTTTCTGGTTTGGGTACTATATCCCAAGAATCATATTGTATTCTTCCATCATGGCTTCTACCATGAGTTCATTCTGCCAATTTATCGACATATCTCAGTCTTCTGCATTCAACCTTGAAGGTTGGAACCCACTTTACTCTTGGTAAATTCTCGGTACATCAGGAATTTTTCCATCATGTCGTATCATGTCAAACTCAGAGATATTATGTAGTCACTCCCCCTGAATCAGAGCATCATCTTCCATTTGCATTCTATACTCTATGTATTGAAACATTTTTTTACTGGAGTGATAGATAGCATCCTCTGCTACTATGTATCCATATCAGGTTACTAGATACAACGATCCCTTCATCTTGAAATTTTTGACAAAGTTCATCTTGCACCCATCTGTAAGCTTGTTATCTTCTATATGTTTCCGTCTTCAACCTTATATCAAAGGTTAAGATATTCATCACTCTAGGTGATTTTTTAATCTCCTGGATGTGCTTATCTATGGGTGCCTTCTAATCTCATCCAAAGCCTATTCTATCCAGGTGGTTCTTTGCTTGATATATACTTCTACTTCACTTGAGAAGTGTGTTTGGTCAATGGAGTATGTCATTCCATAGTCTATTCTTTCTGAGACAAACCACGAACCTTGATTTGTATATGTGTTCTTCTATATCCATATGGACGACAATATGGACTTCCCTTCAGGTCTCGAAATCATATTCTAGACATCATTCCCCATGATCAACTGTTACTCTTTGATCATGGATTCTTCCATAGCTAGAAGGGTTTACATCAATGATGTCACCCAACTATGTTACACAACTAAAGTGTGCCACTAAGGCCTTTTACTTTGGTTTGGAGGTCCCGTCATATTTTTCTTCATCATGGAATATCTCTCATGCCCAAGATGGTATTCATCTCTCAAGGTGGATCTATCGCTCTCTGAAGCTCTTTATTCTGTCATGGTGTCCCTGACCCTGGGAGCTTCAGGTTTGTGTTTAATGGAGTGAATCTTGAATTGTCATCACTTGTTCTTCAAAACAAGTCTCGCCTTCCTTTTCTTGTAGGTGGTTGTACAGGACCTTTCCTACACAACAAATGTACCAGTTGCATGGTTAGAACCATTTCATCCACATCTCACGAAAAATTTCTAGATGCCTTCCATCTCTACCATGACATGATTGATATTGTGAACTAATCCAATATGTCAGCAAAGAGGTTTCATTCTAGATAAGTAGCAATGGGGATTTGTATAGCCCCATGGGCTACTTACCCATCATATGCATATTAGTAGTATATTGTCACTAATGCAAACATTCTATTATGCATAATACACAACATACATAGGAAAGACAATTCAAATACTTATCTTTGTTTGTTTGTCATCATCTCCTTCTTGATCAACAGCTTCTTCTTTGACCAGTGTGATTGCTTCAATCTCATGCTTTTTTGAAATCTTTTCTGGAATGTTGCTTCTCGTTGACCTAGGGTTTGATAGAGAAACCCTAATTTTTCAATTGAGGAATATTTCAGATCTGATTGGATAAAAATATGCACCTCCTCAAGGTGAGATGAGCACTATACTCATTTTCCCAAAACTATGATCAAAACTGCAAAATATATGATGCCCTAGTTTTCTTCAGTTTCTTCTACACAAATTCTTGATATTGTTTCTACGGTATATCTGAAATTACTACTCCTATGTGTCTGAAACTTCGCACTCAGGTATCCTTGGATTTCCTCTTTCCAACACCGCAGGTTAGAGCAGAAATGGTTTCACCAGTTGGGACTTATGCGAGTTTTCCCAAGGTGACTTATTTCAGGACTGTTCAACATAGTGAACTTGTACGGATTGGCATGTGTCAATGTTTCACCTTTGGGGTCTGAAACTTTTACCACAAAAAGTAAAGTCCATATCCTATCTGTAAAATCCTATGAAATTACATTTTCAACTTCAGATCCTGAGATATAGCAATTCTCCCTAGGTGTCCTATTTAGGGCTGAATCTTGGGAGAGGCTAGAGCCCTGAATTGGAGGACTGGTATCTCCCAAAATATAGTGAATCTGAGGCTGAAACTTTTACAAAGGGTACATCAGGGATTTATATTATGCATGTGAAAGTTTCAGCTCCTAATACTTCTCCAATATCTAGATATAGTGAATGTACCAAAACTACTAGTTTTAGTATTTTAGGGTTTTCAAGCATGAAACCCTAATCTTCAATAGATGTAGCTGTAGCACTGTTTCAACTGCACAATAACTTATTTCAAGGTAGCTCTAATACCATGCTAAGTTTTAATGGTTATATCAGATATTATAACATTTAGCATCATAACAACATAACCATAAGAAAAAATATCACTGAAAGATAGACAAGCATGACCACACAAAAGAACACAAAGATTTATCCTAGGAAACCCTCTTGGGGAAGAAAACCCAGAAAAAATTCCTCTGTGTAAGATGTATAAAAGACAACCAAAAACAGCTATTTACCTCCTTCTGTTATGTCTGTCTCTCTCTCTCCTATTCACTAAACAAGTGAGTGAGTGTGTGTTCAAATAAGAACCATAGCTCCTCTATTTATACACATTTGTCAATTGACTTTTGCACTAGACAAGTCAGCCCCAATAAACTATCTGGGCCGACTTCACCTAGGAATACTCAAAAACAATATTTTATATGATTTATTAGGGTACTAAAGACCCGACACAAGTGGAGACTTTACCTCATGACTCTATAATGACCAAATACAATAGTAACACCCCGTCAAAGGAATAATAACATCTCCCTTGGGTTACATCAATAAAATACATTTAGAATATCCTTCAAAGTTACAGTATTTCAACAACATGCCCAGATGAAATAGTTCGTGTGCATCCTATTACTTAGTTTTTCTAAGGGGTTTAAAAGCTTGACTTAGATTTTAAGTTTGATCGGTTCATTAAGCTTGATCGATCTAATTTATCAACAACATTGAAGCCTCACATTATTTGGATTTTGAATTTACTATGAAGCACCTTAAGTGATTGTTATAGCTTAGTCAAGCTTCTTCTCTTCACGTCCGGGAATATGTGAGAAAATTCCTAAATATTTTTTTAAATATTTGGAATTTCGTAGAAGGGATCAATCAAGGGTTTATTTAACCCTGGATTGAGCTATATACCTTTATCAATGTTTCTATAAACTGTCTATTAATCCTATGTATAAATCTCGATCGAGCGCTTTATTAATCCCTCGATAGAGAACATTATTAAGCTCTCGATCGAGGGCTTAATATAAGCTCGATTGAGCTTGTTTTTTCCCATCCTCACGCCATTATGTTGCAAAAAAGTGTTACCCATATTCATGGGATCAACCCAATCAATTAAATATTATATTGAGATATCAAGAAATCCACCACAACTAAAAATTGAGAGAACAACCATAGTTCCAAATAAACTCCTAGTTTTTCCATGAATTTGGTACAAGGACAAATTGCCTCTATTTTAGCTAAAACTCACAAAGGAGAAATGAATCATTCTCATTGGTAGAGAAACAATAGATTCTAACCTACTTTTTGGGGCTTATGATTTCCTCCAGATATTCTATATAATAGAAATATTTTTCTTATTTACAAGGGAGGTTGATTAGTGAATTTCATAGAGACAAAACATGGAAAATTGGAGGAAACTATTCATTGGAGACATAATATTTACCCATAACACCATTATTTTTGCAGTAGCAAGTAACATTGTCTGTATTATCCTTCTATTGTTTCAATATTTTTCTCTTTATAAGAAATACCTAAAGCTCCATCTTATGGGAACAAAAGAAAGAGGTCCATGCCACAGACCCTATAGTCTCTTTTGGTGTTCTTTTTTGTAATCAAAAGAAATTTTGATATTGTTGTGTAAATAGGATCACAGCATGGAAAAGTGCAGTTTACATAATATTCCCTAAGCTTGTGATCCTATTGTAGTCTTCCCAGGTGTGATATCTAGAGTGAGGTTTTCTTAAGGGTACAACCTGGGGCACAATAGTCACAATACAACATAACCATTGAGGAACATTGCAAACTGGCATAGCCCTTAATGAGAGTTGTATTGTGGAATAATCATTGAGGACCATCAAAATTTGACATGTGGAAATGAACATAGTAAACCATGGGAATATAGTCAACCATGGTCAACCATAATCAAACATGGTCAACTATGTCTAATTGTGGTTAATCATAGTCAATAATTATCAAATAATTGTAAAGTATGGGAAAACATAATCAACTATGTCGATTCAAATTCAAACATAGTCATCCATGGCTATATTCCAAAGTCAATCATAGTCGTAATGCGAGATAACCACTGAGTAATATTGTAATCCAACATAACCCTTGAGGTACATTACAACTTAAAACCCTTTATTTTTCTATGGAGAGAGCTATATTATTAGACACATAATAATCCACAATACCACATTATAAATAAATCAATAACATTAATTAACACTTTTTTATAATTTTTAATGACAAAAACCCACCTAGATTAATCTACTCATAACTTCATAGGTCTATTAAATTTAAGATATTCATAATTGCTAGTGTTTGTTTAAAATTGTTTCTGAATTCATCGTGTTAGACATTTCTTGGTCAACATTTTAGACCGACGATACGTGGTCATTATTAGGACTTGGAAGGATAGACCAATTAAAATAAAGATAAGCTTGATGAATATGGGGCAGGAAGTTATTGAGGATATAAATATATGAAAAAACATAAAAAAAAAATATATATATATATATAAGGAAACCTTAAAAAACGAAAAACTAAGTCAGCATAAATACTAATGGGAAAGAAACTATATATATATATATATATATATATATA
>LPNX010893856.1:11589-38506 GCA_001517045.1 Pseudotsuga menziesii
TGGAAGAAAAAAGTTGGAGGAAAGAAGAAGCATAATAGTAAAATGGGATAAGGGAGAGATAAAGGATAAAGGATAAGGGGGAGGACTAAGGGAGGGAGGGTGGGTGGGGGGAATGGAGAAATAAGGTAAAGGAGACAGAAAACATTAAACAAAACAACCACAAAAAATAAAGGAATAAAAAATAATAATAATAGGAAAAAGGATTAAGTGTGAGACATCCAAAAAGTTAGATTAAAATGGCGTTTTAACTGTAAAGGTGGGGGTAGAAAGAGAAATAAAGAAAAAAAATAGATGGATAAATAAGGTAAAGGATAGAGAAAATGTTAAACAAAATAACAACATAAATAAAGGAATAAAAAAATAATAATAGTAAAAAGGATATAAGGGTGAAGACATCCAAAAGGTTAGGTCAAAATGGTGTTTTAACTATAAAGGTTTTGAAGGACAAGGATCCATGACTTACTCAATTTCAAACCATCGCCTCTATTAAGACAATTGTTATCTTTCACAATTTCGATGGCCTCTCTCACGCATCTTTTAGATCAGTGATCTTCTTGTGCTAAGATACAAGTTCCTTTTATTTATATATGGTGATGAGTCTTGCTTGAGTCACGGATTGAGTGTTCTTCTAGGGTTTAGGACTTAATACGACTATTTGGAATGGCATATTTATGTTCTTTGAGTCTATCAAGGAAAGGTCTTCATGTTTCACCAATATCAGAGAGACTAGAGGAGAAAGGTATGTGATATACACCTTTACGAGTAAGGATCTCCTCTATCCTCTGTAGTGGATAATATTTATATGGAACCTTTTGAAGCTATAGCTCTTTATTCATCCCCCTTGTAACATAATTTCTAGGTTAGATATGTCGATGACACCAATGTGAAATGGGCACATGTCACAGAAAATTTCAACAAATTCATTAAGTCTTTAAATAGTGATTCTCGACATATACAATTCACGATGGAATTAGAAGAAAATAATTCCATTCCTTTCTTAGATGTTCTCGTCTCTAAAAAATATGATGGTTCCCTATCCCACCACGGTTTTGATAAGAAAACACATATTGAGCAATACCTCCACGATGACTCTCATCATCATCCCTCCCAAAAAATTGGGGTTATCAACACCTTAGCCTTTTGTGATTTAATCATCTGTGATGATGAACACCTCGATCAAGAGGAACAACACCTTATTAAGACATTTGAAGATAGTGGTTATAAGAAGTGGCATGTTGAGGAAGCTTTCTAAAAATCTAAGAGTACCCATAGGTTCTTCAAACAGAAAGAAAACTTCTTAGAATATCACAAGGTCTTGCTCCCTTATGTTAAAGGTACCTTGGATAAGATTACAAGAATCCTACATAACAAAAATATAAAGACTATTTTTCAACCCCCTACTACCATTAGAACACTTTTCAAATCTAGCAATGACCCTATAGACCCTCAACTATGTAAAGGTGTATATTGCATACGTTGTTCTTATCGTCTCTCCTATAATGATGAAACAAGTAGATATTTCCTTGTTAGACTCAAAGTTCCACTACACATAATTGTACATTAAGTCTTCATCCTTAGTATAACACTCAAGAAAGACTAATCACCATATATATATCGAAGACGCTTGTATCTTAGCACAAGAGGACCACTTATCTAGAATAAATGTGAGAGAGGCCATTGAAGTTGTGAAAGACAACAATCATGGATAATTTTAGGGGCCACATATAACCCATGGGCTATATTAAGGGGGTTACAAAAATTTAGTGGGTTATTTTCTTATATGGAAATGGTTTTTTCAATTAAAATATATTCACCCAATATTTATTAGAATAAAAATAAATCCAAAATGAAGACTCCCGTATATTAATGAGGAAAATGAAAAAAACTATTTTCTCCCTAGCAAAATCTCCCTCCAATCTGTCTTTCGCCACCAATTTCTAGAGAACATCTCGTGCTATCATTCCTTCACCCCCAATTTAACGGAGGCTCCCAAGGGTTATTTCACCCTCCATTTTCCATTTTCCTCATGTGATACCTTCTTTGATCCCAAGTGATTTTCAGTATCAGAGCAAAAATAAAGGGCTATTTTGTTCTATATAAAGGCTACAATTATTCATGGTTCACCCACATCAAATTGCGCTTTCAAGGTGAAGGTTTTGGTTGACGTGTGTTGATCGGAATATTTCACCTCCTATGGACAACAAGGTGTTCCTCTGGTTTGAATGGTTCAGATCCAGAACAAATAAATCACAGAGGCTGATAACTCTCCCTAGACGCTGTAGATATCTGGAATACAAGGCTTTGGTAGTTTACCTGTGTACCTGCAAAAGAGTTCAACATGAAACAAATCAAGGCAACCAGAATATGATCTACTAATCTATGCTAGTAACTAAGGAATCTAGCAATATATATCTGAAATCAAACATCAACTATATATATGGGACAGAAAATCAACTTGCATTAGAAATATGAAGAAGTTTACAACCAAGCCTTAGTGTTGACATGCATCTCCGTGAAACCAGCTCTTCATCCCCAAAAGCTCTGACTCAAGCTCTCTATGCTCTCTTCAAATGATCTTGGGCCAAGAATCAGTCCAACAGCATAACAATACCTTCAATGTTCTCCCCTCAACCATGGCTATGAGCTCATATTTATAGGGCTTTAATGGATAGAGATGGTTGAGAAATTAGTGGGTGAGGTGGCCTCTAAGATCCTAGGATGGGGGATCTCGAGCTCAACCAACCTACAACAGTAGGGATAAGGGATATCTCGAGGCATATCATCTAGAAGCCTCGAGAAGCTTCTCTTTTTCCCTTTTTACCCAGGGTACCGTGCTTCTCCTTCTATGACAGAGTGGTTCTGGTAATAACTGCCTATGGACCAATGGAAATGGGTGATGGCACCGCTTGTGGAAAACCAATGAAAGGGGGTGCGAGAAGGGGTACCGCTCCTAGAAAAAGGGGCATGCACATTGCTGGAAATTTGTATTACAAACTGATAAAAAACCATTTAGTATTCACTCCAGAAGCTAGGATTTAGGGCAAGTAGATATGTCAAAGGTCTTATCACATGATGGTGATAGGATTTTGGTATAACAAGATGCCCCCCAAAGCATGAGTCTTAGAGTGATACGATAAATGAGAGCTTTGAGAACAAGTCATTTCCAGGAGATGAAAATGTTGGCTCGATCGGAGTATGCAGTCAAGTAGGCATCTGTAGTACATCAGTATGTTGACTCATAGACAAAAGTAACCAAACTCATAGCTGCAAACCAATACAAGGCAGATCCATGAGTGGAATAAACAAGCATGGCTACTAGAATACAGCGTAGATCCATGTGATAGAGGACTCAAACTTGGACATAGCTACCAAACATACAACGTAGATCTATGTCATACATACACAAATTTGAGCATAGCCACGACCAAACAAATGTGGATCCATGATAGATATACAAAACTCCATCGCAACCTGGGAAAAAGCAATGAGCACTTTTAAACAAATGCCCAGGGTCTTCGTCTTGTCTTCCACAAAGTACGATTCTATCCATGTGATTACAATGATCTGAAGTCAAACATGGTAGAACCCACTTGATTATAGGCCAATGATGTGAACCGTTAACAAGTGCGAGGGAGATCACCATTAATGTCAATGATTCCCAAGGTACCCTAGTACAATCTACTAAGTGTGAATAGATGTCCTGATGTCGAACACCCAGTCGATTCTATCGATCAAAGGTCAATGATGTGAACCTATGTCGAGAGCAAGAGAATCTGTCATTAAGGCATACAAATCTCAAGGTACTAAATATTGTTTCTAAAACTATTTCCCGGATGATGAGCTGATGTTGATGGGAATAGTCTCATTGAAGGAGGGCCATGATGAGTCCCACATCGACGACACAAAACTCGGAACATAGTTCTAGAATGATGTGGATGTAGTAACCATATGACTGACTCAAAGATACTGACACAAAGGCTGTGTATACTATAGAGGTAATACTTCTTCAGATTCCCTTTGAACATTGGGCAGCATGACAAAATGACTTGGTAGCATGACTAGACAGGACAGACACACAATGCGACAGTGGACAATGCATTCTTTTGAAAGACTCAAAGGATTTGCATGACTAATGAAAGTGGATCGTCATGGAGATCAACTGAATACCCAATTGACTGACATGATTATGCAGACAAGTGCCATGTTCAAAGGTAATGACAAACAACTGCCATTATTTGCAAAATGATTCCTTTTCCCATTTCCCCCATCATGTTTGATGAGTGCCTCTTTTCAGTTTTACGAGTTCAAAGAGGGTAACAAACACTCGATATAGCTTGTCAGAAGACAAGTCCAGTCTCATATATTTTATGAACCTGAGAGAGGAGGGGTTCCTTCCCAAAACGGGTCTCTTAATGTTTAAGTTAACGATTCCATTGAAAGAAAACTCAGCATCGTTCATGTTTAGAGAGTCTGAACGAATACAGAAGAAGACTCCATGGGGGTCCTTTTTCATAAGATTTAGTCTCTAAGGCCTAAAAAAGTATAAAATCATACCTTAGAGAACTCTTCCAGTCATGATTGGCTGGAGTGTTCATTTCTCGTAAATAGTCTTGTCCGAACCGAGAAAGAGATAACCTACCGTCGGATGGATGACTCTTCAAATACTTTAATGAACGTGAAGAAGACAAGATCGCTTGACAATATTTTCGTATTTAGGGAGCCTGAAAAGGGTTTAAAGAGAACTCCATGAGGTTTCTTTACACAACGTCACTTTTTACGAGCTTGGAAAGACTTGGAAATGGACTCGACTATCTTTTCATGTTTAAGGAGTCTGAAAGAAGATGTGAAAAGAAGAATCCATAACATTTCTTTACACAATGTCGTAATTTACGATCCTGGAAAGAAACTTGAACTGGACTCAAAACTTTGATACTAGATTTTAACGAGCATGACAAAGTGTCGTAATAAATGCTCAATGACCTTTTCTGTTTTGTGAAAGTACGAAAAATCCATAAACAAACTTTCCAAAGATTTTACTAAAGTCAACCTGCAGATGACTCATAAACAAGTGTTAAATGCATCCAAAATCAACATTAAGGGATTATGACAAATAGATTTTGACCAGAACATGATGTAATATCAAAACTATACTAAGTCAGACCCAAAAAATGTCTATATAAGGCAAGCAAATGATAAAAAATCAAACATTTCACTATTTACCTCTAGCGGAGAGCACTTGGAGCATATTTTAGCCAGATTTTCCACAAATGATACCAGGAGTTTCCACCGTCCGTTTTCAATCTCGTCGGTTGCAGGTAATAGCTAATACCCTTATCTTTCATTTCATAGCTTTTATTTTGAGATTTGGTGTGGTTTTATGCCTATTTGGAAAGCCCTAAAATCCAATTTGCAGGCACCGCGGCTACCCCTTGCGGGATAGGCGGTACCACCCGAGAACCGCGCCAAGAATATGGTGGATAGGTGGTGCCATCGCTTGTCTCCAACGGGGCACAGGAGGTGCTGGCCGTGGAGAAGTTAGACCAATGATATGGACAAATTTTACTCTTTATTTTGATTTGCAATGACTCAAGGATGATATTAATACATACCATTGTTGTTTTTGGCAGGTCTAGGCTTCCAAAATAAGGTGATATGGAAGGAAAGAACACATGATAACGAGGATGCTGCTGTTGAAAGGAATTCAGTTTGTATCGCCGCACTCCAGAACTATGGGATTTTAAAGTTCTTTCGGACACCAAGCATGGCGTCCCACGAGAGACTACTGGAACACATACTGAGAATGTGGAATCTAGAACAACAGTATTTCAAGGTGGGGGCACATATACTTATAGTGGAGGTAGAGGATATCTACTACCTGACTGGCCTATCGAGACGGGGTGCCCCTATCTCACTGATAGGTTCTTGTGGTGGGGACATTACCACCAGAGAGCTCATAGATCGACACTGTGCACCAGGTACAGGTACATCGGGGAATAAAATCCCCATCAGGGCAGTGATAGATAGGGCTCTATGGATTTTTTTGTTCACCATGTAGAGGGTGGTAGGGAGCCAGGGTGTACATCAGGATTCCATGGAAAATATGCTATATGCCCTAGAGGCTATGGCACCTGTGGTGTTCAATTGGGTAGAAGCATTTCTTCCAATCTTCAAGGATCAGCTGACTAAATGTCGGTAGGGAGAGCTGAAGCAGTTCAGCTTTGGTTCCATATTAGCTTGTTTCTTCTTCAAGTGGGTCCCCCAGATGAGGCCCATAGGTGACTTTCCAGATTCTGACAGCACAGGACACCTGCATGCTGAGGTGGGTCCAGGCCATGGCTCGTACAGGAGAGGGTAGGGGCAGAGTGAAGTTCAGTGATGCGTTCTTCAAATGGATATGGGATTAGATGCTCATGGTCGAGGACTATGCCTATGCAGGCACATATTTTACAGGTGATCCTGACCTACCACTCCCACCTGGATGGCAGTGGGGTGACATTGGTAAGAAACAAGAAACCCTAAAAATGGAAAATGTTTTTATGTTTTTTATGTTTTATATTTTTTATGATGAGTGACGAGACCTATTTGTCTTCATGCATATGTTGGAATAGCGAGGCCTGTAGGAGCATCTCCATTAGACAGGAGAGCTGGAGCTCGCTTCGTGCCACAGGGTGATGATATCATCGGGGAGCTGTAGGAGAACCTAGAGAGGTTGACTCTAGACATCCCAGATGCTTACATAGATGACCCCCTGACTAGATATCAGAGATCTACGATGGGAGTACTAGGCCGATTTAGCAGGCTACTACACAGGGTGGCTCGAGCACTGATGTGCTATCACAAGCACCACTAGTGGATGAGACATGTATACTGAAAGATGATAGCTTTAGGATTTTTGTATGATGTTTTTTCCTAAAATCCTACGTGCTTCAGATGAGGTCTCGAGACCTATTTTTGTAAAACTTTTTCGCATATATATATATATATATAGAGAGAGAGAGAGAGAGAGAGAGAGAGAGAGAGAGACTTTTACACGGTGTTTATACATTTCAAATGGATAAATGTATTTTCTATGAGTTCTATGTGTCTTTAAATGTTTATTTACAATGTACCATGTTTGATTTAACATCATGAATGGGCAATATGCCAATCTAGGATGTAATTAGCCAATGAATCAACAACTACATTATGTTCCCTAGGGATATGCCTATATGCAATGGTTCCAAATGATCTTTCTAACAAACGTACCCTCCGGAAGAGGTGGAGGAGCACCGGGTTCCTAATGGTGTAGACATGGTTTAAATGACAAACCATGAGCTGAGAGTCCATCAAGACTACTAGATCATGGACATCTTGGGAGGCAGCTTCAATCAGAAGACTGATGACTGCTTCATACTTGGCGATGTTATTAGTAGCGGGACCTAAGCAAACTGCTCCTGAACTGACCAAATATTCAGCTAGGGAATAGAGAACCCAAGCAGCCGAGGCTAGATTCAAGGTGTGGCAGCAAGCACCATCAATGAATTCGTAGAAAGCCATCTGCATGACCAAAACATGGTATAAACAGATGCGGACACCAAAACTCAAAACCATCTTGAAAATACTGAAAGTCAATCAATATACATATATACAAGATTGCATCCAAGAAGACCTAGGCATAGCACCTTTTCAGGTACAACCCATTGCAAGGTTGCCCCAAAGGGATCCCATCATAATCAACTAACTCATAGGGTCCTTTCTCTAACACCTTGGAAATAACAAAATGTCCATACCACATGGACTCGAAATTACCTTTTCCTAGCTTGTCATATCTCTAATCATAAGTCAAAACTAGGTCACCCTCGTTGAAAACACGAGGCTGGATGGATTTATCGTACTACACCTTGACGCGTTTCTTATGTGCCTCATTAGCCAAGGCAACATCTCTACGAGTCTCATCAAGGTTGTCTAAGCACAAAAATCTTGCTTCCTCTGTGGAAGTGTCTGGGAGAAGTTCGACGGCAAGTTGTAAAGATGGAATCTGACATTGGATCGACAAGACAGCTTCAAGTCCATAGACAAGCTAGAATGGCGTGAAACCAGTAGTTGTTTTCATGGAAGTCTGATAAGCCCAAAGAGCAGAAAAAATAACGAGATGCCAATTGGATTTATGATCTCCAACCATCCGACAAAGCATAGTTTTCAAAACTTTGTTAATGGCCTCTACCTGACCATTAGCTTGCGGATAATACATCGTAGAGTTTTCATGGAGAAAACCTAGCTTGGTACTCAATTCCTCCATCATTTGATTACAGAAATGAGATCCATGATTAGTGACGATGGACTGCAGAACTCCAAATCTAGCTATGATATGATTGAACAAGAAGAGAGCGGCAGTATTACCATCTTCTGCATATGTAGGCATGGCCTTATCCCATTTTGTGAAATAATCCATGGCTACGATGATGTAACCATGCCCCCCAGCTGAGGTAGGTTTACAATGCATGAATTCAATCCCCCATTTGGCAAAAGGGCCAATGGCAATGACAGGGTGAAGCGGAGCAGGATGGGTGCGCTTTTTGGGATAAAAAAGTTGGCAAGGTGGGCATTTCTTAACGACCTCATGACAGTCTTTGAAGACAAAAGGCCAAAAATATCTAGCGCAAAGGATTTTCTAGGATGTAGCCATCCTAGATAAATGACTGCCACATGATCCAGAGTGGTAATAATTCAGCACGTGTTCAGCCTCCTCATGAGTGAGGCATCGCCGAAGAATGGAGTCAATCCCATGTCTATACAAGGTATCATTCAAGATAAGGTAGTACTTCGCATGGTGATGGATGCGGCGATGATCATCATGAGATAGATGCGGCTAAAAACGTTGGGTCTGAAGATAAATCAGCAAATATCCATACCAAGGATCAATAGTGCTAATTAGGAACAAGAATTCATCTGGAAATGAATTGCTGGGCTCAGATTCCATGGTAGCATAGGGAAGGTCACATATAAGCTCGGCCAAAACTAAGGATTTCTTTGATGTAGCCTTGGCAAACTTGAGATCGAACTCCTGAAGGATGATGATCCAACGGGAGTACTTGCCCTCGGGTACCTGACGAGTCAGAATGTAATACATCGGGTTCTGGTCTGCTAATACGGTGGTAGTGCGAAGCAGAATGTAGTGACGAAATTTTTGCATAGAAATGACCATGGCCAAAGCTAGCTTCTCCACATGTGAATAACAAGTTTCAGAATCAATAATATTCTTACTGGTGTAATAAATCACATGCTCCTGACCGTGGAGATTGTCTTGCACTAAAACCATGGCGATGGTAGTAGTGTAGGCAACAATATACAAGACAAAATACTTAATAATCTGGGGGGTGTATCATGGGTGAATGAGTTAGATTGTGCTTAAGACTATCAAAGGTGCATTGGGCTTGTCCATCCAAGAAGAATGGAGTGTTCTTCTTGAGGAGACGCATATAACCGTGCGTTTTCTCAACGAAATTGCACACGAAATAGTGAAGAAATTTTGCCTTCCCCTGCAAACTTTGGAGTTCAAGGATTTTGGTTGGGGCTGGTAGATTAATGATAGCGGCAATCTTCAATGGATTGATCCGGATGCCATTTTTGGATACCACAAAGCCAAGCAGACGTCCCGTCTCAACACAAAAAACACATTTATGTGGATTGAGCCGTATATTATAATGACGACATCTCAAGAATATGTCTCTAAGATGACTAGGATGGTCCTCCCATCGCTATGAATGGGTAGTGAGGTCGTTAAGGTATGGTTCAACAATATGTTTAATGTCATGAAACACATGGGAAATCGCATGCTGGAACATGGCTCTTCCAGCACAGTTGTAGATAATCTAATCAATGTGCGCGGTAGGAAAGTTGTACTTGGGACAAGCTTTATTTAAATCCCTAAAGTTGATGCAGACTCTAATGGTGCTCTGCTTTTTATTGACAGGGACAACATTCGATACCCATTCTGTTAGAGGTACAGGATAAATAAAACCAGCTTTCAGAAGTTTCTCAATCTCAGCTTTAATAGCTGTGACCTTCCTAGGGTGGGCCTGCCTAAGTTTCTGCCTGACAGGTTTAGCCGTGGGATAATTTTTAATCTCGTGGACCATACTGGAATGGTCAATCCCCTGCATCTCTTCATAGGACCAGGTAAAAATATCACGAAATTCCTTAAAATGTGTGTTATATGGTTCAGATTCATCTGTGGAGCAGTTCTGCCCAACATGAACATGCTCAATAACATCAAGCCTGGCTGATATGTCAATTGGGTTCGTCTAAGTAATGTTGCAAAGGTTTCCTTTAGAATCTGTATCTTGCAACAATATAGGACTTTGCGGAACGTTGACAATATTAGTAGGAAACAAGGGTGCAAAATCATAGTTGCCTGAACTGGTATTGGGAGGAACATGGATCTATGATGGTGATTCTCCCAAATGGGCTCGTTTGTATTCATGATCTCTATAATGGACTCGTCGGAAAGAAAATTCTCGGAGAGATAGTCTAGAACCGAAAGAGAAGGTTCTAACCAGTACGGTAAATGGTAAGGATCCAAATCCATTAAATGAATGTCATTAGTGTGATCATCGGAACAAGTTTGAATGGTGTCATACATAGCTTCATGCAGGCTCAACAGGGTGGACTCAACAACATTTGTGCCTTGGGGCTCAATATCAAATGAGGCAATCATATGTATCATCGCGATATCCGTGCTAGGAGGAGTAGAGGGAAAAATCCCCATAAGGGATGAATCCTTCAGCATACCTACCCCAATCGACTGGTAAGGAGGAGGGGACTGACCTAACATGGGGATGTTATTAGCCATGGAGGTAGTAACATCCGGCGTACAGAAATCAACCCGGTCAATGGTAACAATTTTCCCGAGATGTGGGAATTGGATTGTTTGAAATACTATTGAAGCAACAACATTCATGACATAGAACCAATTCCTTCCTAAAAGGAGGTTATAATCTAAAGGGGCATCTACCACTTCTACTTGGATGGAAATGGTTTTTCCCCCCAGCTCAACCGTGAGGGCTGATATGAGGCCATGGGGTTGGAAACCCCGTCCATCAAAGGGTTTAAGGGTCGTAGGTGATGTAATGAGCTCGGGAGAGCCAAGAGCTTTCCAACAAGTCAGAGATAAAACCAAGGTCGAAGCTCCTTCATCTAGTACCATTTGAAAGACTTTCTTTCCCACTACTTTTGTAATAATATAAAAAGAAAGTTTATGTGGTAATCTAGGTTTATAGTTCTCAACATTGAAGTAAATCAAGTTAGTGTTATCCGGGTCTACAGCTCCTAATGCAGTCAACAAGTTCTTGTGCTGTGTAGGGAAACTTTGGAGTACCACTAAGGTAGACATCGCACAAGGTGCCTGAGCGAGATCTTCAACCACATTATAGAATTGAGCAGCTTAGGCATTGGGATTAAAGATAGCCTTCTGAAGAGTACTGTTTGGTGGGCGCAAAATCATGTCGAGAGTAGGCTTCTCGATAGACAAGGGAACAGTAGACGAGGATTCCGGAGAACTAGTAGAGGGATCTTTCCCTAAAGAAGATTGATTTTCTTTCTTATCTGCGGGTTTATCATAATTTTGGCTTCGAGTTTGCAAATGGATGGTATCTGAGGACATCATACAAATTCCCTCCAATGAACTAGAGTTACCCTGGTTCGACATGTGGTCCATCAGCTATTATTGAGAGGGAAAGGGATCCACAAGTACTGTAGGTGCGAGATTCGACTTCAAAAACTGGGAGATTTCATCCCGATGGGGACACTCCTTTGAGAAGTTGTCACCACCACATAACAGACAAGGGTATTTAGCCTTCATTTTCCCTATGCCGTTGTCATTATGGGTTGATTGTGGGGTCTCCTACTGGTTTCCAGGTTTTTTATTTCGATTTTTACCTTTCTTTTTATTACCTAAGGCTTTAGTAGTTTGAATAGAATTGACCTCAGTAGAAACCTTAGGATTTGAAGGAGTAGCAGTTTGAGTTTGCTTGGAAGGTTTCGCTACAGATGGGGACTAGATTGAACCAACATTCCCATCAACAATTACTTGTGTTGATGGCTTAGCAGGGTCAGTGCTGGGGTAAGGAGCTTGAGGAATTAGGTCATAAAGAGTCTCGGACTGGGAATATACCAAGTCTAGGTACTAAGCCTGACTAATAGCCTGCTCGTTAGTAACAGCACCACCCATGGCCACATCTCAAGCAATAGGAGGCAATAAGGACTTAATGAACCAATTAGTTAACAACTAATCTAGAATAGGGGCCTTAATAAGCCTTCTCTGCCTTCTCCACTCATGAATATGATCAGAAATGTGGGTGGAGGTGTTCTGTCGTAGAGAAGTTAAAAGATCAGTGCTTGTTTCATAACGAATAGGGAGCTGAAAGTGCATAAGAAATATGGTTGCCAACAAGCCAAAATCCACAAACGAATGTTGTGGGAGTTCAATATACCACTTCACGGCCATACCAGTCAAATTTCACTGGAAGAGTCGTAACCGAATGGAATCATCCATGAGGGATTTTGAGGAACACCACAAATGAAAAGTCATAGCATGGTTCCATGGATCCTCACCCTCCTTCCCATCGAATTTTGGAATATCTGATGGTAACTTTACCGGAATGGGAGGCCATGAGGGATTGTGTTGAATGGGATCATTAATCAACTTGGACAAATCAGGCAAGTCCAAAGTTTCTAGGAAAGGTAACTGTCTATTGGGCTGCACATACTGGTAATATTGATATGGCATATAATTACCAGTAGGGCCATAGGTAGACTGATAAACAGGTTGTTGTGAGGAAGAACCACCAGGAAATCCACCCATGGGGGGTTGATTTCTGGAATGAGGACCACTAGGACCACCAAGGCCTCCAGAAGGAGGACCGCTAGAGCCACCGGGACTGCCAGGACCACCGAGACCACTAGGACCACTAGGAGGCGGACCACGAGACCCTCCGGAACCTCCAGGAGGTGGGAAACCTCTAGAGCCACCGGAACCACTAGGTGGAGGGCCACCAGACCCTCCCAAGCCATAAGGAGGAAAGCCACCAGGTCCTATAGGACCACTAAGACTTTCAGGACCATGAGGAGGACTGCCAGACCCTCCAGGACCATTAGGTCCCCCAGGGGGAGGACCTCCATAAGGTGGTCCTCCCGCACCTCCTGCGGTATGTATGGGTATCCCTCCCATGGCTGGCATGTGACACCAGTTGGGTTGCCCCCATGGTGTAAAAGTGTTTCTAGGGAATGGAATTCTAGTAGGATTAGATGGATGATTACCTACAGGTATTTGATAACCATAACCACTAGAAGACTGAATGGAAATAGGTTGTGCCCCCAAGGGCTGACCTGAACTAGATGGGGGATTTACCACATTAGTGTGGGTGGGAGGGACAAAAACTGTAGATGTTTCTATGTTAGAGGTCTGGTCTTGACTAGGTACAAATCCGGGATCAGATAACATAGGTCGTGCTGGGGGTTTCCCCCTGGCATTCAAAGGTACTGAAGAAACAAGAATTGAAGGTTGGGCCCCAGATGCAAAAGACCTGGGAGGATTTGGAACAAACATAACATAAGAGGTGAGAGGGGTGGAAATTTGACCTAGGTTGTGGGTTGTTAATGGACGATTTATAATCGGTTCAATGGGTCACATAGAATTGGCTAGTGAACGATATCCCATAGGAAGTAATGTGGAACAAACTGGTGAAGAGCCTAATAAGTTGTCAATCTGCTTTTCTACCTCCTGTGCATGGAGGATAGTAGCATGGTATTGCCTGCGTTCTTCTTCACTTTCAGGAGAACTTACATGGGTTCCAAATGAGGCAATGGCTTGTCCAACAGGTGTCTCCCAAAAAGGAGCATTAGGACCAAAATTCGGATGGGTATCATCAACATGACCTTCTACAGGAGGATGGAATGATGAATCTTCCCAAGAAGGCTGTTGGACCAAGGGAGGCGAATGTGAAGAATATGGTACTCCACTTTCCACCACCACATTATCTCCCACTTGGGAGGTGGTAGCAGCTCCTTGGTCGATAGCTTCCATTGGATTTTCTTCTGAAACAGAAGTAAAATTGGGTGGCAAGCCCCATACTCTCCTGGACTATCTTAACTCAGCCAGTGTGTATAGTTCCTATATAGCCTAGGGTCTGAAATTCTAGAAAAAGCACACCAAAAGACTTCTCTACTCAAACTATAGGTCAAAACAAGCAGACTTAAAATGACAGGAGGAGTTCAAAAGTCAGGTCTCTCACTAGGATTGTCAACCAGGTGCCACTCGCGATATACCTCGAGGGTACGTGTGTAGTAATCTCCCTGAATGTTGTTTTCGGTGTATCGCTCCAAACAAGACGACCAAAGGGCTTTTCTCAGATAGATAAGGTACCCTAGTGGGATCTCCTAATATACTCAAGGTACGTGGGAGCTCGAATCGGTAGTAGTGTTGTCTAATGCATAACTGTACACAAGGGTCCTTTCGATATACAATCGAGTATGTGAAGTACCTTTCTATATACCTCACGGGTACATGAAAGGTCGTTCGATATACCGATGGTACGTGGAAGAACCGCGCGAGTCCTGGAATGTAATGCTGACAAATAACGACAGCTCCTACGTTTTACGACGCCCGAACACATCTCTAACCTATCACTCAAGTTACTACATAAATTTTAACCTACAACTACCGTTAATTTTAACTTGTACGGTTAGGTGAATGCATGATGTTCTGACAGAAAAGTAAAACCATGCAATATGCTTGTGCAAATGTTCACTTTACCGTTCAATATGCCTACTTACGGGAGGGAAGAGAGTGTTTTTTCTTTTTGTTTCAAAACCAAAAATCATTCCAATCAACAGTCATGAACACCAAGTCAAAGACAAGAAAACACTTTTACAAACCAAATTATTCTTTTCAAAAGCAAATGGGAAGGGTGAGAATCTATTTTCCTAAAAGAACAACACCAAGCACACCTATATGCCATTGCACTCTAACTTTTCAAATTTCTTCAAAACATAAGCAAATCTAACTTAAAACTACCATTTTTTTTAATATTTTGATTGAGATAGTCCTATATGCATGAGAGACGAAAGATCATAAAGGTCCTGAAAGCTTATGAATCCAATCAAAAAACCCAAATCCAACGCTCAAATATGATGTCCTAATCTCAATCAAAACTTTTCTTTTTTGAAGGGAAGAAAAAGAAGTTTACTATGCAAGAAAGAAATGAAATCTAGAAGCTAAGATAGTGTTCTTCTTTCAATATATGCAATGAAAAGAGAGTTCAATGAACACCCTAACTTTCAGAAAACAAGCAATCCTTCTTTAAGCACAACCAACAAGCAAGAAGCGGATGAACAATAAAAAAGACTAAACAAATTTTTGAAATTCCACTCAAAATCAATCTTAAACCATCAAAGCAGTGAGCCACACACATCAGATTCAATAACACAAGCCTGATAACAGAACTAAAAGCAATGAAAATTCCAAATTTTTACAAAGAAAAAAGAGGAAAAAGAGTTTTGGACTAATGCCTACCTCGTATCGTGCTTCGTAGGTGTTGTAAGAGCGTTTCCAAAGCAGCACCGCTCCTCGCAAACCACATATAGGCGGTGGCACCGCTTACTGCTCACTATGTTCAGGCGGTGGCATTGCTCCTCGTACAAATAATTTCTATGGCTCCTTGTAGATGGCCAAAAGAAGAAAGAGAACGATGGATCAGATCAAAAAAAACTAGATCAAGGTGAATACTGTCGAATTGAATATGTTAACAGAGCATAAAAACTGAAATGACTCGGATCTGAATAGATCTGGAAATTTCAAACCCAAATAATACAGATCAGAAAGTAGATCTGACTGAAAAGAGTTGAAGAAAATGGATCCTAGATTTGGACAAGAGTTGTAGACTGAGGATGATCAGAACAACTGAATACAAATACTCCCCAGCGGAGTCTCTAGATTTGTTGATTGGAATATTTCACCTCCTGTGGACAGCAAGGTGTTCCACTGGTCTGAATGGTTCAAATCCAGAACAAATAAATCATAGAGGCTGATAACTCTCCCTAGACACTGTAAATATCTGGAATACAAGTATTTGATAGTTTACCTGTGTACCTGCAAAAGAGTTCAACATGAAACAGATCAAAGAAACCAGAATATGATCTACTAATCTATGCTAGTGACTAAGGAATCTAGCAATATATATCTGAAATCAAACATCAACAATATATATGGGACAGAAAATCAACTTGCATTAGAAATATGAAGAATTTTACAACCAAGCCTTAGTGTTGACATGCATCTCCATGAAACCAGCTCTTCATCCCCAAAATCTCCGACCCTAGCTCTCTATGCTCTCTCCAAATGATCTTGGGCCAAGAATCAGTCCAACAACATAACAATACCTTCAATGTTCTCCCCTCAACCATGGCTATGAGCTCATATTTATAAGGCTTTAATGGATAGAGATGGTTGAGAAATTAGTGGGTGAGGTGGCCTCTAAGATCCTAGGATGAGGGATATCGAGCTCAACCAACCCACAACAATAGGGATAAGGGATATCTCGAGGCTTATCATCTAGAAGCCTTGAGAAGCTTCTCTTTTTCCCTTTTTACACAGGGTACCGCGCTTCTCCTTCTATGACAGAGCAGTTCTGGTAATAACCGCCTATGGACCAAGGGCAATGGGCGGTGGCACTGCTTGTGGACAACCAAAGAAAGGTGGTGCGAGAAGGGGTACCTTTCCTGGACAAAGGGGCATGCGCAGTGCTGGAAATTTGTATGACAGACTGATAAAAAACCATTTAGTCTTCACTCCAGAAGCTGGGATTCAAGGCAAGTAGATATGTCAAAGGTTTTATCACATGATGGTGACAAGATTTTGGTATAACAATGTGATTCCACTTTTCATTCTTAGTTTTCTTGACATTTTAATCTTCACATAACATCTCCATTTCCGCAAGCTTAGCTCTTGAATGGGCATGCTACACATGCAATTAATTAGAAAATACAAACTCAAATATGTTTTTTATCCAATATTTAATGTGGCATGTGTTTTATCATGCTTTTTATCCATAGTTACAATATATTATTATATTTTAAATTTGCCGTTTATCATGTTTTTTTTTATCATTGATGCTTTTTGAGGCTTGTTGAATTCTAGGGCACTCTTGATTCTGAGGGCTCATTCAGTGTTATTAGGGTTTTATTCTATCCTAGGAGTATTAATTTCGTGAAAGTATTATAGATATCAACATATATGATATATTTTATGCCTTTCCATGTTTAAACTATCGACTGACATTTATATGTTGTTAGTGGATGCTACTCTTGATGGAGAGACGCAACATGGTTTTTATATATTCAAAATGAATTTCACCGAGTTATTTAAAATGTTCTTTTATTAGGATCTTGATATGCAATTATTATTGGATCTAAAGCGTTAATGAGAGTGTTCTGTTATTGTTAATTTTTTGGATGTTTGTAATATTTAAATGAATGCACACTAAATATAATAGCAGGGCTACAATGGAATGATCAGTATTTTGGTTATCTTCTTATAGAGTTGTCCAAAGTGTACTGGTAGCTTCTTTTATTTGTATTGAGAATTTTGTAACTTGTAGATTTTTTTATTTGTATTGACAAGTTTTTCAATTTATTTGTGGCCTATATTTATTCGGTTTGGTACTTGTTTTACAATATATTTTTTTGTAAAGGTCATTCAAAAGTAAAATGTTTTTTGGTGAGTTGTTTTGATGTGTAATTTCTATCATCATCCAGAAATGAATATAGTTATGTATGATAAATATATGATTTAGTTGGAACATGATACTTCATTTCTATCATGATTGTATATAATATGCACAGAGCATGTTTGACCTAAGATGTAGACATTATGTTATTTGATATCTAGTCTTTTGCATTCAATGAGGGTGCTAAAACAATTTTACCACAATTTGCATGCTTTAAAATCTTTTAAGGACATGGATACAAACACCTCCTCAGTGTATTTGATAAAAGGTATTATTTAAATGAGTAGTTCTCATGATATGCGTGATGATGCATTAATGTGCTTTCTATTATTTTTAGTGTATGTTCTTATTTTTAATAACAATTGCAAGTTTCTGACTAACTCTAAAAATTCTAAATCAAATGACATAATTGATAGTTCTATTGTCAACAAAAGAAAGGAAAAAGTGGCATTTATATATATAAACATATAAGCGGGTTATTTTTTCTTAGATGGTATTTTAAAATGAGAAATTTGGAAAATAAGCTAATTGGGAATTCATACACTATATTAAGGTTATGGGTATCGATAATACTCCACATTGTAATAATGGTCATTTGGTGCCATAATCACTCCATAGCATAAAGTGTGTAATTCTATTAGTTTGTACACATGTCTGTTAGACCATAAGAGATGAGATAAAAAGTGGAATCCCACTTTACCTGAATCTAGTTAGTCTAGTTATGTTTCACCAACACCTTTAGTTCTGAGTGACCCAATACTACTTTTGAAATTTATAAATAAATCCCTCCTCTCCTCATCCATGCATTTGTTCATTTGAGGGTCTAGGAGTTGAGAGAGTTGAGCTTTGGTATATGCTATTATATTACACTACCTTATTAATTCACATAATAAAAATTTGAGTCTTCCTAGCACAATATCCACCAAGACATTAGAAGATTTTATAATTTGATGAAAGATTCATCAAGTTTTTACAATATTTTATAATTCAGTGAATATTTGCTAATATTTTACAATATCTTTTAATTTAGTGAAAGATTCACCAATATTTTACAAGATTCTATAATAGAATAAAAAATTAGTCAAAATATTATATATACATATTATATTATGGATAAAATAACCTTCAATGTTTCCGATATATTAGGGAAGTTCACCCATTTATTATACATATAATTTTGGAGTTGTTCTTAAAATTACCCTTGTCAACAATTCTCTTAACAGACTCGTGTTCTGGACATCGTGTTTTATGTATTCATGTTCATTCTTTTGTTCATCTTGTGGCTAGTTGCGTGTTCTGGACATCATGTTTTTAAAGGAAAGACTCATTTTCCAAGTTATAATTGATGATTCAAAATGAAGTAGCTATAAATAAATGGCTTGTTTTAATGGAATTTTGTTTATGTTTCTAGTTTTCATAGTATATTTTTGAATGATGAAATTGTTCAAAATTTTAAAACTTTAACATTAACCCAATGTGAAATGTCTTTGTATAAGGAAAATAGAAATAGATTTTTATACTACATGCAAAAATTATGGATAAAGAAATGATAAGCTTGTAAATCAAAATCTAGTTATCAAAGGATTTGAACTAGCTTTCTTTGGTTTTCCTAAAGGATTTGAAACAATAAAGTATAGTTTTGATTCTAGTGCTACAAGTACTTGATAATTGCTCCCATGAGTCTCAATTATTTCCTGTAGCTAAGCCATTTTGGAATTTTTTTTTTTGAGAAGATCAAGAAGCTTGGCAATCTCTTCGGTCCTAGTCTTATAGATGCGTCACTCTTTAATTCAGTTAAAGATATTTGGTATGGGCCATCTCTTCGAGTCAAAAAATTTGGTGCATTGAAGGATTTATTAGATTTTATTGAAAGATGTTTTTTGAACTTACAACTGTTAATCTTAACCTGGTTTAAATCAATGTCAGAGTGGGACCTTCTCTTATATTGTAAATATGATGGTGCCAGATAGTTTGTAGGAACCAACTCATGCACATAACTTAGCATTCTTTGGTCATATAATTATGATTGGATGATTCAAATAAATTAACAACCTCATGCCAAAAATTTGGTATTTCTATTCATTCAATTATATACATGGGAAACACAATTAGGAAGGTTATATTGATGCCCAAACTTTTCATTCCATTTGCAAAGTAACTCTTTTTGTTTTATGTTTGCACATATATGTTAAATATTTATTCAACCTTTCTTATATATAGGTTTTTACTTTTATAGATAGTAACACTACTATAAATGATGTAAATTACAGTGTCAACTTCATTGAAAATTGGTTGCTTCCTTAGGATTCTCATGTCAATATCATGATTAATTGAGTTAATTCCTATGCTTATTGGTTGTGTTGGTGGATGTCTAAATGATTGGAAATTTGCATGTTTCAATAAATGTATTATTGATGGATGGAAATACATATACCCAAGTAATGGTTTAAACTTCCCACAATGATCTTTCCTAACAACTATTATTGTGTAATGTTTTGGATTACCTTTTTATGCGGTTGGAAGGGAGAGCATGCTACAATAGTATTCTCATTAATTAAGTTGATTCCCATGCTCGTTGGTTCTCATTAATTAGGTTGATTCCCATGCCCATTGGTTGTGTGTTGGTTGTGTTGGAAGATGTCTAAATGGATGGGTATCAGAGAAAATTGTAAGAACCCCTCCCCCCCCCAACCACCAAATGTATATGTATGATAAATGGACGAATCCACATGATACATAGAAAATTTTGAAGGTTATTTTATTAATCATAAAACATGCATATATAATATTTTGGAAATTTTTTTCACAAATTTCTATAATCTTATAAAATCTAGGTGAATATTTCATAGAATTTTAAAATATTGTAAAATGTTGGTGAATCCTTCACAAAATTATAAAAACCTTGTAAAGTCTTGGCGAATATTTTACAAAATTGTTTGTATAAAATTATCTTAAAGCTATTGGTTGTCATGTGCAAAAGGATTTTCTTAGATGTAAATATCACAAGAGAAATTTGGGTTTTGGGAAAATAGGCATTCCTTTTAAGCAATTGGGCCTACATAGGAGGGTATTCATTCAAGCAAAGTGGAAATTATCCCTTCTTAGCACTAGACTAGATTAGTTGTTTGTACTTAATCATTTTTGTTCTTCAATTAGGCTTCAATTTACTTATAGTGAGGTGGTTAATGGGGTGTGTCTATACAATATAGTTTTCTATTTTTATTAATGCCTTAATGGAAAAATATTCCAACCTTCACAAGGCCTTCACCAAGGTTGTATTTTATTTCCATTGTTATTCTTTTTAGTACCAAATGGCCCCAACCGATCCATTAGCGAGGAAAAGAGATATGGTATTATTTCAAGGGTGAATATATATAATTATTCCAACCTTACCCACCTTTTGCTAATTTACAATGCTTTATTCTTTATAAATAGGTGTTTCATATAATAAATGATGAAGATTAATATGAAAAGATAAATTATTAGTATAGAAAATCCACAAGAGTGGAGATTAATATGAAAAGATAAACTATTTGTTTCAATGGTTTGGAGACACAGGTTGTTGAGAAATTATTGTTGGGATGTTTATTCAAAGAGATAAAATTCTAAGGATTCCAATACCTAGGTTTTTTGTTAAAATCCTATAAGTATGGAAAAAGGGATCGGGGTTGGTTAATAGATAAAATATAAGATTAAATAAATCATTACAATAATAAATAGTATCAATTGGTGGTCCATTGATTCTAGTTAAATCCATGCTAAAGGCTATTCTAGTCTTGGCACTTGAAGGCATCAAGAAGAGGCTTATAAATTTATTTGGTATAGAAAATGAAATAATGAATGCATCCCATTAGTTAAATGAAAAACAACTACAATGCCAAAGGAATATCGGGGTTGGGATCTAAAAAATATATAAGTTTTTTTCTTTCTTTCTAGAAACAAAGAATTTTTGGAAAGTACAAAAGAGGGTTTATGGCTATGTGTTTTAGAACAAAAAAACATTGTTTTAGGTTCATTTATTGATTGGATGAGAAAATAAAGAAAATCCATAAGAAATGTATTTGATCAATGGAAAGCTTTAGTAATATCATTTACAATGATAGGTGACCATGTAGATTGCAAGGTAGGCTTGAGAAAAAAAGTGAGACTTGGATCAACTTCTATTCTAGGTTGTGGAGAGGGTTATCTATTGCTTGATTAAACCATTAATTAATTACATTATAATGGCTTCTTAACTTTATTCAAGTTGCAAATGAAGCTTCCACAAGTATATGGTTATAAGGATGGTGAATGTCTAAATTACTAGTTCTATATTGTAATCTGATAATTGAAAGGAGCTATTCTACTGAAGTTTGTAAGAAAGGACATATTATATTGAAAGAGGTCCTAGATGATCTACCTTGGGAAAACAATAACATAGGAGGTGAATTTAAAACAAATATTGGGTATAAAGTGATGTTTGATCCTACAAATATGGAGCGAACATGGTAGAAAAGGCATGTATAGAAGATGAAGGCTCCTAAAACGTACAAGTATCTCGTTTAGTTGATTTTGAAAAATAAGGTTCCAACTTGAGATTTGTTGCAACTAAGGAAAGTTGGACCCAAATATATGTATGAAGTGTGGAAATGGATGTGAAACAAATTGTCAAAATTTTATTCATTTCCCAGAATATATGACTCAATTTGAAAAATGGGTGGCATGAAAATACAATTGTAGAGTGTCTCGAATCTTAGTTATGATAAAATAAATAACAAAGTACAAAGAAATACCATGTTTGGTCTTGTAGGGTATTTGGTTAACATCATACTTACCATTTTCAAATATAGGTATATTCCAGTTTTTCAAGTATATTCATAGGTTTATGGTCTAGGACTAACTTAAGAAACAAAAAAGGTGCCAAGACTATCGAGGGAATAAAAATAGATAAATCTATCACCTAGGAAAATTTTTTATGGGACCGTGGGGTTGGATCAAATAAATAAAAATAACTAATGAAAATAAAGTTATTGACGAAACGTGCTTTTAAATTTGTGGATTTATGGTGGTTCTTTTTTAGCTATTTAATGGATGACTAGACCTTCACATACCAAAATATGTCATCCTTAGGCCTTTGGGTGACAACCTTAAGGCTATTAGTGCCACATTTGATCATATTTCTTTTTCATGTGTATAGGGAACTCAATATAGTGGTTGACAAACTATCAAAGAAAGACTTCATATTCAAGAAGGCCAAATGATTTTAATTGAGCTCAACATGGATTTTTTTTGTGAAGACTCTTCACTCAAACTAAAATATTTGTTTATGTTTATGATTTTTGTTTTTGGACCGAGATGTAACCATTTGTTACAATGCTAGGGGCATTGTAGAATTTCCTCATGTAATTTTTTGAATGAACAATCTACATTTAGAAGAGATATCTTACCTCTCTCCTTTATGAGTTCTACTAGATAATATCTATTAGATGCTTATTTTTTAACTTTAGGGAAAGGCATCTTATGAAGTGTTTGATGCACTTAAAACATGTAATTTTGGTTTATTTATCAATATAAATTATGTTTTTTTAAACATAAACTTGCTTTTTTAAAAACTAATAAAAAAACTAATATATTAGTGATCAAATATAAAGCAACGTTTTGTTTTGTATTAAAAAATTACTAATTGAATTGAATTATTAGGAAGTTATTATAACTTTATTTTGTTTCAATATATTTTTATTTTAAATTAAAAAATAGTTACATCTTAATTTTTAATTTAATCTTTACAATATTAATATTGAAAAAAGATATATAAAATTTATATATCTTTACAAAAACATAAAACTTTGGAGAAGTATTTTGAATTGATTCAATTTACAAAAGTATAATCCGTAAGCACTAAATACTGTATCCAAAAGTAGATAAATTGTTTAGCAAACATACTATTAATTTTAAGTGTTATATTTACAACACATAAGTTGTGATAGAGACGTGTTATTTAGGTAGGATTGCTGAGTGAGTTATTTAGGTAGGATTGCTGAGTGAGTTCCTTTCATTTGGTAAAATTATTCACTAATTCTAGAATGGCATAATAACGTCATGTTAGGCACTCAATTCATGGAAGCATTTTTTAAATTGAGAACATATTCATACATATAAAAATATATGTGTTTAGGCTAATCCAATTGAATTAAAAAGGCATAAATATACCTGTTCAAATACCAATGATTGTTGAATTCAGGGAAAAATTCTTTAAATAGAAAACATATTCATACATGTATATGTTAAAAATATTTATGTTTAGGCTATCTCCAATTCAATTTAAAAGGCATGGTTTTTTTTAATGGACTTCTCCATCAGGGATACCTGTTCAAACAATGATCATTGAATGGAAAAATAATTTTGACATATATCATAGAGGCATTCTTTAAATTGAGAACATATTCACACATTTATATTGTCAAAAATGTTTATGTTCAGGCTATATCCAATTTAATAAGAAAAGATGGGTTTTTTTTAATGGATTTTTCAATCATGGATACTTTTTCAAAAACCAATATAAGTTGATCAGCTGCAAGTGATTTTTAATTAACTGTCATTAAATTATTTTTAATTATATGTCATTAAAAAGCATAGAGATTTATTTAACAAGAATCTCCACTGAAAACATAATTGAGAATACAATGATTGTGTATAGGTCAAAAAAAATTACTGCACCATGGTTCATGGTACACCATTTTAACTTTATATTTGTTGATTTTTAAGACCACAGCCAGTTCAAGGCCAATATATCCTCCACCAACAATCACAGTTGTGCCTTCTAGTTTTGACTATATTGTTGATACCAAGGCATAAGCTTCAACAATCTCTCTCAGATAAAAGATGCCCTTGGCATCAACTCCTTGCACACCGAAGTCAGATAACTTGATAACTTGTTAAGAAAATGGTAAAATAATGAGTCCAAAAAGTTTGCAACAGAAAAATATACAAGGAAGTTAGAGCAGCCATGCTAACTCATAACATGTAGATATTAGAAATACTAAGAATGTCCAAATGCGTCATTATTTTCTGTTTTTTTATAAAAACAAAAATGCAAAGAAGATGCAGTTAGTATTTATGATTTGTCACAAAAAATAGTCTTTGATCATTCTTTTTCTGAGCTCAGATCTTTGGTGTAGATATAGATATTTACTGAAACCCATGCAACTAAGAAAAAAGAACTGAATGATTTGGACTCCAGAGGCTGGTCAGCCATTAAAGATTTATTAGAGTAAGAAAAAGGAGATGGGATGGTAGAGGATACATATTCTTACCAAGTGGATATCAATATAAATGTAATAATCAATTACCAGAATTATTTTATTAAAGAGAGACAACAAATACAAAAGATGGTGAAATTTACACCTACAGTACAAACTACTGTATGTATCTCAACTTTAAATTTGAGTCTAAGCACACTGGATATTCATAAAATCAATTCTAATGCTATTGAAAAGGTTGGCTATATGGTTGACCAAAATATATCATAAATTTAGAGTCCATGGCATTTAAATTAATTGAATGAAACACTTTGAAAATTTGGATAAGCAGTTCAAAACTAAAAGGAAGGGGGAAATTGTCCCATTTGATATGCCTAAAACTACACTTGAGACAACGAGGAATATTTATAAATGTTCCAAAATATATGGATCCATGTCTACATCAGATGAATATTTCCTGATTAATGTCTCTGATGAGCATATAAATAAAGGTAGGATGGCCTTGTCCATTTTCATGCAATATTGTATTCTTCTGTGTTGTTGCGTTCAATATCAGGTTAGGCGATCTTGTCAAAAGTTATGGTCTTAGCATAGGATGTTCACCGATTAGACAAGAGTAAAGAACAACTTAGGCATAAAATTTACCAACAAACTAGTGTTATTGGGAGTTATCTCCCAAATTTTACCCATTGAAAGCACATTGACTATGAACTCCCAAGATAGTGGTGAACTTTACTGTCGTGGAGCACCCTCCCCCCCACCCCTCGCCCCTGATCCTAAAGCTCGCTTCCTAAATGCTCCCAATTTTGGGAGCGTGCTCCCGATGTGCTCCCTATATCTCATATACTAAAAGCTCTTGTCTAGGTTGATTATTTGATTACAATATATTATGGTACCTCCCTTGTTTTCCAAACTCCCATAAAATTTGTTATGGTTGATCATTTGGCAATAATGTTATAAGTTATAACTACTAGATGATTGATGTTACATGGATTACTTATAACTACTAGATGATTGATGTTATATGGTTTAATCCATGTTTTATATACCTAATTCAATATCCTACATGGTTTTTAAATCTAAATCCATCAAAATATATTAAAATATATACTATATAAAAAATGCTCGCAAAACAGGAGCTTTTGACAATATCGTTTTTCGCTGCACTCCCACTCTTTGCTTCTCGCTTCCAACAACGTAGGTGGTGAAAACACAAGATTGAGGAGAGGCATATGGTTTACAGTTAATTGGCTAGCTAGTATTATCAGGAGTTTGCATCCTATGCTTAATCGTCAGAGATTGGCTCCTATATTTATTATTAACATTCGAGATGAGATATTCTAGGTCCTTGAAAAGAATGGAATGTCACTATGTATATCAGGACTTGACATATTGCTTTAAACACTTGATCCTTAATGCATTTCACCCTCCCAACAGAACTATTGATACCAATGATTTCTAGGTATGGATTTTATTGGGTTCTCGGGGAATGGCTTTATCATCATGGCACTTGAGTACAAGCCACATTCGGAGGAAAGAAGGTTATGAAGAATTTTGAATGGTTTCTATGTGAAGTCTCTACTCTCTAGTGATTTCCCTAAGTTGTATCAGAGCCAAGTTTTATGTTAAACTACCAGAAGTACAACAATGAAAATGTTTAGTGGTACCAGAGCATTCTAATTTTGTGATGCATGTAGAAGCATACAAGGGTATGTTACAAATGAAATAAGAAACCATATTGTTATCACATTGTAGAGCATGAAATGCATGGAGAATTACCAAGTGGTATTCAATCAAAGAGTCTCATAAGGATGGGGCGGCAGGTGCGGGGGGGATTCTCTTGAATCCCGGAGGACAGGTCGAACATACCTTTGCTTGGGGGCTTGGAAGCAGGACTAACAACGAAGCCGAGTGGAT
>LPNX010893856.1:38814-64650 GCA_001517045.1 Pseudotsuga menziesii
CCTTAATTGCTCCCTCGTTCGGCCTTTTACTCTCCCCTCCTTCGCACGCTTCAGCTTTCCTTTTGGACCTCGACATGGCTTCTGCAGGAAGTATAATGCCCTTCTGCCCCTTATCTCCCTCCGGTCTTGGCTCTTTTGATGCCTTGAGATTTTTACTGCAAGTTATCTCGGGTGTTTGTGAGGGAAGTTTCTTTGGGCTTCCGTGGCAAGACCTACCTTGTATTCGCTCCGTGGTGAAAGAGAGAGTGGCTATTGCGGCCTTCTCCCCGTGTTCATGCATATCCCTATCTGTCTCAACTCCTGCAACTCAAAATTCAGGTTTTCATCTTGACAACTGCGCAACCAGTTTGGTTATAGGTTGTAAGTGCACAGGCTGGAGGCAGGGCACTGTGGGTACATTGGCTTGCAGTGACAGTGGGCTTAGGTTGTACAAATAAATTCTGGCTCTTCGTGTGTGTGTTATCAATTCCGTGGCTCCTCTAGGTTCTGTTCCCTCTCTTCATAGGCAGTTCGCCCACATCTCTCTCTGGTCAGCAGTCAGTGAAATGGCGCAGCATGGGGGAAACTCTGATATAATGGACATAAAGAAGAATTTGAGGAGACTCTACGAGCTGCTTTCCATGAATGTTATGGACAATAGAGCGACGGCTCAGGTGATAAAGAAGATGGAGGACACAGTTAGTTACACTTCGAACCAGGTGAGCAATCACGATGCTCGTATTGACGATAATGAGAGTCGCCTGCGTGAAATTCAGGGGCAGGTTGAACGAATTGCTGAGGACCTGCAGAAATTCATCTCTATGAATCAGAGCAGCAGAGTCCATGTAGCTTCTGACGATGTTGTGCTTCCAATGGAGGAGGAGTCTGTCCTGCAGCCAAGAGGCAATCCTTAGTTTTCTTTTGTATGGCTTTGCTTATATGTTTTTCTGTCTTTTAATTAGCAACCAGTTTGTAAGGGTTTACACAACCCTAGGCTATATAATTTCTGAACAGTCACATTTTGAAATATGTAAGGAACTGCACTGGATGATCCCATGGTGCTGCCTTTTTGATGAGTACAGACACTCTATACTATTTTGCCTGTATTGAATGGCTGTGCACAGCCACTTTTTAAATATATCTTTTTTCTGTTTCTGTTAAAAAAAAAAGAGTCTCATAAGGATTAGTGTACGTAATTATTGTGTATAGAATCAAATACATGACAACATTATATATCATGGAAAGACCTTTGTGAACTCCACCAGATATCCGTTTGATATGCTACAGAGGTTAACTAGCAGGCTGGGGTTTATTATGCCTCGATAATTTCCTTAATACTTTTCTAGAGCCTTCCAAATAATGAATTAAGATATATAAGGAGGTAATCTAAGGAGTCAATATGGGTTATACATGGTTGGGCACAAGTTTGGATTTAGCACTCATTAAATTTAAAAGATACTGAAAAATACCAATCAAGGTTTCAAAATACTACGAAACATATTGAATTGTACTCAGAAAAACAAGGTAATGTAGGCAAGTTAAAATTCGTATCAGATTTGACCCTCCATCATTCTTCGAAATGATGCCAAGGTACCTGAATATGTAACTTTTTATGTACATGCAACTTGATTTTTCATTTAATATATGATACAATTTCATTCAAAAACTAGTTAGATAAAGAGCTAAGGCCTTCATGGGTGAAATGAAGAAATTGATCGGGATTTGTCAAGGTTATATTTGTAGTTTTATTTATGGTTATACCTATAAACAATAGAAAATTTGTGACTTCTTGAAACCATGCATTTATGTAGTGTTTCCATGGAATGTGCTTGCAAATAGTGTCTATAGCAGAGACGTAACTTTTTGTAAGGTTTACTGCAACTTATCATTTTGAAATTCCTACTGTTGTGTGCTAATGATTGAGAGCTTCCAATGAGGGTGATGGTATCTATTAAACATCTATATTTTGACCTGTTTTTAAATAGAACAAACCAAGATGATCTCTTAATTTGAAGCCTAACATGCAATCCAAATTAATTCATGGGTTTACATGCAATTCAAATTTGAATACTTTTCAGTGTTTCACCTTTTCTAGATTGTGTCAACAAGCATCTCTTTGAAAACTACTCAAGGTTAATATGTCAACTGAAGTTGTAAGGCACATTCACTTCCACAAGGTCATTTTTCATATCCAATGAGTTTCTCTAAATGGAGATGCTCCCTTCCACCAAAGATGACAAGGGAAAGGATTCATTACAAATCACTTCATACCGTGTTCAATATGAAGTTAATATTGTAGACATGCATATGTCCAATTAAACACAATTATTTGTATTAGACATCCAAATTTTAATAAATCATAACCTTGGTGAATTTTTAAATGTTCAAAGGTACAACATCTTAGTAATGAAAATGCTAATCCATTTCTTTCCTTTTCCATGATCATTGCATCGGAGTTATTTCAGTTTTCAAAATTTGTCATCTTAGGTACTTACAGTGGCACCAGTTTCAATGATCAAATTTCCATATTTGAAAGTTGTCCCTACGGCGCTAGTGAGGGTTTTACTAGCAATTTCAGCTTTCACAACTTCAGTGTTAAGAATGATCTCTCTGCCTGTAATAACAGATGAACTACATAGTAAAAAAATCTATTAATAAAAAATATAGATAAGTTGCTATCATGATCCTAATGCCTACAGACATTAACTTCATTCAAGTAAATAACATTGATTAGAGGTGGACCCTGAACTAATACAAACTTAAAACAAGAGAGATGTAAAAGTTTTTACCTAACCAATGTCATCCATTTCCTTAAGGTGCATGAAACCTAGGAGCTCAAATGTCACAAAACTAATAGAAAAGGATTGAGACTTGTACCTTTCTCATCACACCACTATGGCACTTGTCTATGTCCTCCACTCCCAACACAGATATGGAATCCTAGTAGTCGTGCAGCTCCTGAAATTAACAAATTCCCAGGTTCACATTTTTCTCTCATACACAATCATGCATGAATGCACAATACATCCAACAAAAATATTTTCATGGAGAAGAAAGTTGTTGATTGCATAGGATCACTGCTTGTTTACATTAATGGGGAAAATAGGAACAATCAATACAGGATTGGATAAATGGAGAATGCACTATATACTTTACATCTATAAGTGACACACATGTTGATAAAATACACAGGATATAAGTCAATAAGGGATAAATATAATTTACACAGGGAAGATGATGGAGACACAATGTGGCAGATTCTTGAAAAATAGTATATTGGGATCATTGTCAACCATGGGCACTAGCTGCTATGTAAAATCCAACAACTAAAGCGCTTGAGACATCAGAGAATCTATATGTGAATTTGCTTGGTAGAGACAAACCAGGCAGATCTCTTTAGTAGAACAAACCATTATCGCATTGAGATGAGAACAGAATCCATATATTGACATCTTTCTGTTATATGACATCTTTGGTATAGTGAATGTCCATCCAATAATCTTGAGAACATTCCTATCTGTATCTCAATCTTCATGGATAGAAAGGAAATGATTTGTCCATGGAAGAAGACATGGAATGAAAATAAGAAATGTAGTGTTGGAGAAAAATGGAAATAATAAACATATAGAAATACCTAGAATTGCATGTATATTAGGAGTAGAGCAATGAAAAGTATACAGAAGAGTAATTTAGGAAATAAAAGTGCAAGCTGATAAATCTTGTTGGTGAGAAACCCTGTGTATTTCCTTTGGGATAAATTGTATATCCTTTAATTTGACTGAAGAATTAAAATCATCAAGGCCATAACAATGAGTGGAACTCTCCTTTATTGTTTTTTTCAATAGAATGTTGAGCTACTCCAAATAACATAACTAAATTGCTAGTTAACTCCCATGCATATATGCAACCAAAATAAATTTCATCTACCTCTATGTGAATTCAATTGAATTACCATACCTTCTGGAAAGAGATAAGCCTTGCTAAGTGCAGGTCTTTCATATGGAGCTACCTGCAAAAAGTTAAAACAATATAGATTCTCATCATAAATCCAATCCATCATGCATAGGGAACAAGATAAATAGCTTGCTAATAATAGTAATATTACTTTCTCATATATTAAAATATGCATCCATTATCCATGTGTTGGTGTAATAGGCTTATCAAATGCTTATTTTAATAACTTAATAAGTGTCTTCATCGTCTTCCCTAGTATTCAACCACCAAAAAAGCATGATGAAGTCATTAAACTCAAAGAGGATGTTTAGAACACTATGAAATGCAAATTATCTAAAAAACCAAAGGACCAAACTTCATTGAAGAGGAAGTACACAGATAGCATCATAGCATCGAAGCTTCAATGCTCCTATGAAGGATTGGATACCTGTAATAACTTGAACAAAATTCAAATTGCGATGATGGTACCTGACTAGATTTAACTTCAATGTTATTACCTATATGATCAATGAGAAAAGAAAATGGCACAAAAGAAATTGCAAGGCTCATTCTAGTCCAAGAAATAACCGGTATTGTGATTTTTGGATACTTTATGTATACGTAAAGGTTTGGTTGAGTCTATATAATTATTTCATAAAGTGATATAACAGATGAAGAAATATTAAATGGAAAGGAGAATAATCCCTACAAGATAAAAAGTAAATAAATAAATAACTTATATGAAATACTTTTTTTGAGGAAAGCAAGTTTCTGTTGAAGAACGGATTATTAGAAGTTAGAACTAGAGACACTTGCATCACCCCTATTAGAAACCTAATGTGAAAGAGGAGTTCATAATGAATTACTTATGTGAAGGAAAAACAGTTCACGCCGCACAATAGTAAATACAAGAGGCAAGCACATTCTAGAAAAAAAGAAACAAAAAATATGTATGGCTTTATGTAACACCACACAAGTCAATACAAATGCAAGCACATCCTAGAGAAAGGAAAAAAAAATTAAGTGCCTCTATCATCCATGTGTAAACTCACAAACCCTCATGTTGCTTGGATATTTAGAGCACTTACAAACAAAAAACAAAGCCAGAAATTCTTATTGGCCTATAGCAACTTTGACATAAAGAGAAATCAGAATATACAAAATTGACCCATAGAACAACTTTGACATAAAGAGAAATCAAAATATACAGAAATGGCCTATATAGAAACTTTGACATAAAGAGGAATCAAAACATATAGTCTCTTTCAATATAATTGCAAGCTCTCCAAATTTGAGACCCAACATGACAAATTCTCTCGTTGCATATCCCTGAAAAGTTATCAAATAAATTGATCAATAACTGAGTTCAATTCAATGTGTATGGGACACCAAATATAGTCAAAGCAGGATATTCTGACCAATATCCTTCTTTACCAATAGCTTCAGCTAACTAAAAGGCATTACGTTCAAGATAATGAAAACATATGGAAAGAAAACAAACTAAGCCTGACCAATACTTAAAAATAGATAGATATTAATGTTCAAAGTTCCAAATTTCACAAATGAAAATCGTTATAGCAATCTCTTTATATAGTATATATGCATGCATATCAAAAGTTCTTTCTAATAAAACTATAAGGAGATTGCAAGCATGTGGTACAGATTAGAAGGATGGTTAAACATTAACTCATGGCCTCAGAATCACAAGTAGTAAACTAAATGAAACCCTTAAAGTCAGCATGATTTTACATAGAAAAAAATGCATAAATTATAGAGAGAAAACTCTTTAACAAACTTACCCTAAACCCCTGGAAAATGTTTGTCCAACTATGATTCACCTCCAACACTACAAACCCATGATTTGATGGGCTCACCCACCTAAGCGGATGTGGAATTGCTGGATAAAGTGCTCGAGGCTCAGGATTTTCAACATTTCCCCCAGTTCGTGCTTTTGGCTCCTCTGCAATTTCCCTAGGAAGGAAAATAAGGTGTTGATTCTTCTCTGTGCATCTCATGTAGCAAGTCACATGAGGAATCTTGAGTACCATGACATTTCTTTGAAAATCCCCTTTCACTAATGGTTGGTTGGTCATGAAATGATGTATTTAATTATAAGCACATATGGTATGCCCACTGATTTTCCAACCCTAAGAATCTTAGAAAACCCTGATCCTAGAGAAATCAAATCTCTATAGTGAAGAATATACTGGAAATCATTCCCAAATATGACTAAAGAAAATCTTGGGATTAATTTGTTCTTGTAAAATTACAACACAAGAATGTTTAAGCGAAATAGTTCCAAGAAATCCTAGATTCTAGGAAATTTTAGGCGAAACACTTGAAAAAATCCATGATTCCAGGAAATTTTGCTGAAACAGTTAAAAAAATACATGATTCCAAGAATTGCCAAAATGGCTCTGAAAAAGCTCTCGGTTCCTGAAAATTAAGGTGAATTCCAAGCCATGTCACATGTTTGGGAGGCTAAACCATTTCGTCGGGATTTTGTACTGTGGGCTAATGAATTCAAATATAAATAAATTTATTTAAATTTGGGGCTTAAAAATAAAAATATCCTTGAATGCTTTTATATTAGAAATTCACCCTTCCAAAATTTTAAATGGGGTTAATTCTCCCATGGGCTAAATTTCACCCCTAAAATTTTCCTTGATGGGTATTTTCATGTTTCAATGTTCTTATTATTGATGGGTGAATATTATCTTATTATTACCCAAGAAATTACCTCTTTATAAATATTATTTACTTCAATAATATTTTATTCTCTACCACAATGTGGGATGAATTTCACCTAATGGAGGAGTTTAAGTAGTAGTAACTTAGCAAGAAGATACGTGGGTTCTGGGTTTTATTACTGAGAAAATTTAAAGTTAATATCTACATGCATTTAATATATGTATATGTTTGTTGTTTATTGATTGTTACGTTTCACCTGTACCCATCACACCTTCAAGTGTGCCTCGAGGAGAGAGGGCCAATTTTTTCGAGGGTGTTATCAAGCAATGGAGGTCATGGTTGGGCCATATGTTCACCCTTTATGGGTACTATGGCTTAATGGAACTTCCAATTTCCATTTATAGGGGTTTTTAACCTCAGGTTTGGTGTTCAGGGCCCCTAAGGGTTTACCACTGGGTCACATGGCTCCATATCATGTTTATGTGCCTTAGTGGCCTCTCCTTTAGCTACGAGACACTCGTATTCATTCGCCTCCACTTTGGACACCCTCATGGCCCTTCAGTCAGTGGTTCCCTTCTCTCCCTAGCCTTATCTCCTTAGAGGAAAGACACCCTCCATGCCAAGCCTTTTCATGCTTTGAGGAGGGTGTTGAGGTATTTTATAGAATTCTAGGGGTTAGATGGGATATAACGCCCTCCCCCCAACTCACTCCAGCATTGCATTCGAATTGGTTCGCTTATTTGAGCATGTTTTGGCACCTGGGTATGAAAATACCTCAGGTATCCTACCTTGAGCTTACACAATGGCTATATTTTATTATTCTTTTGATTTAATTTAAGTTGACATTTTATAATTTCAAATTGACATTTTAAAGGCATGTCATCCTAGCTTGTATTTGTAAAAGTGAGTGTGAGATCATATAAATAGATCTCCTCACTTCATTTTTAAAACAAATCTTATGGGATAATACATTAAATGCACTTGTTTTACCCCTGGTAGGGCTGTTTGGATGGATGCACTCTTCTTGAGGAATTTTTTTCTGTGTTAATACAATATTTTATGGTAATTATTTGGCGAAGTTCTCTTCTTTTGGTCTTTCTTTGATTTTTTGGATGAACATGAGCACAAAGAGGTCAGGCTTCTCACCTTTTTGTTTGAATGTTGGTGGATGTACATGTTCAAGTCTTAGTGGTAGCGTGAGTGCTGCACTTTTTCCTAGGATAGGCCATTACATTTCATTCTTTTCACCTTAGCAAGTTGAGGCACATCTCCTTGTGGGAGTGACCTAGGGTTTCTCCTTAGTATTTTATAGGTTAGTAACTTGACCTAGGAACTCTTCCTCTCTAGGTTAGTCATCCTCCTTAGATGCCCTAAGTTGTGGTAGGGATTTTTTCTAGGGTTAGTTACCTTGGTTTTCACACATTTTCTAATTTAAAAAAAACTAGTTCAAGGTTAGTTTAGGATTAGTTTTATGTCAAATTTAGGTATGCAATCTAATATTAGAAACCCTAAAAATCAAAAAATTATTTTTTCACATTCGGGCCTCCCTAAAATTTCTGCCACCTTCTCTACAAATTCACCTTGGCCTCTAAAGCCCTAAAAATCCTAAGGTGAAATTATAGGGAACCCTAAAGATACAAAATTTGCAAAAATCTCAAAACTTTCCCTAAAAGACCCTAAAACAATGCTAATTTTACCCTAAACCTACCCTTCCTCTCCTAGACCCCGACATCCCTCTAACGGTTTGTTGCAACCTTCATGTTGATTCCCTTCACAGTTATTGTTTCTTAAACAACCCTCTAAGACCTGCGTCTACCCCCAGTTACCCCTTAGATAGGTTGTTGGAAGCCTTCCTCTACCCCTTTCACCCCTTCGTTGATGTCTAAATTCCTCAATAAGCCTCAGGTCCTTCTTCAGATTTCCATAACCCTAGATCACCTTCGTGACAGTCCTCTTTTACGCTACAGGGCTTCCCTTTACAGTGGCAGCCCTCTTGTACTTGGCCCTACTTACCTCCTCCTTCTAACCTACACATGCACAAACATGAGGTTAATAGATGTTGATAACAAATGTAATGTGTGTTTTGACTTGATGTAATGCACTGGAACTTTACCTTGATTGTTGCATTTAAATGTTACACTTATCTTGCAAATATGCACATTCATCTCAAACTTTATGTTAACCATTACAAGCAAAAAATTGGATGAACTAAGATGCATATGGAATCAATGTTGAATGCATTCATGAATGCAATTTTACACTACTGATATGTGTTGTTGGTGTAATTGTTACTATTGTTTTTATAATACACAATGTTAGCACATATACACATACTTGTTTCAGTATGTGTTGGTTATTGCTAAATTGGTTAAATAGACACAAGTGAATTAATTGTTTATGTTAGTATAATATTGTTGTAAAATGTGACTATGTAAGTGACTGAATGCGCATTGTTGTACATGTTGCATACCATATTAGAACCAAACATTAACACATGACAAATAGTGTTTATTTATTGTGACAACGATAATAGTATTGCGGCTATGACTTGTCCTAAAACTCATCTCCAATGCTGCTATAATACTTGAGTAAATGACTTAATACTTACATGTTGTACTGAAATAGTGTCATAATTACTTAATTAGTGCCCTTGCCATCGTATTTATGTTTTTGGGATATGATAAATGTCTTATACTTGATCAATAATTGCACTTATGTTTTGTTGGTAACATTGGGGAATAAGTCTAACACTTGGAGGACATATTGCTGCTATAAAAAACCTACAAGATATATAACCATATTTACTCACCTTTTAGACTCCATTAGGGCACTGATCACTAACGATCTCAAAAAAGAACATTTTTGTGTTTAGTATCCTTACAAGATCAGAATAGAGCGCTCCCCTAGGAGGTTTCAACTTCCCAAGTAGTTGGGGACAAGTGACTACAGTGACAGTGGTCACTTTTCCCACATATGCTTACCAATGGCTAGGCCTGTCATTTCAACCAATAACAATGGACAGTGACCATAGTTTCAAAATATTATCTTGATGATAATATGGATACACATTTTTCAAAGAATTGACCGTAATAGCCTTGAGTACTGGATTTTTTTTCCCAGTTACAAGTCATTTGATCTCAATTTGCTTATTGAGATGGTAAACGGGTAGAGTTATTTAAAGAACTAGTCTGACACAAACTAAACATCAGAATCTTACATGGATATATTCTTTATTAAATATCATAATCTTACATGGATATGCTCTTTATTAAGGAAGTCAATTTTTTGGCAAATTTTATATCAGGTCGGTAAATTTTATTATGACAACATATCATATGAGCTATTCAAAAATCAAATCTTAGCTGAGTTTGTTGACTAGAACATTGTGAGATTGCTATATTCACTATTTGCAAAATTATGTATATATTATACTTATCTAAGTTGTATTTCAAAGAAACTAATTGGAGTACAAATTCTCATGAGAACATCTTGGGTCAAGCAAGCATACATATTTATAAAAAAAAAAAAAACTATTTTTATTAAAATAGCCAAAATATTATTTGACATTTCTTCTGCTCATTTTCTAAGAATAAATCTAAATAATATAAATATTCTTCTTGTGTATGAAGTTGCAGGGTGTTAGCTCAATGGTAGAGCATATGCATTATATAATGCAGAAGGTTGGTGGTTTGATTCCACCATGCCTTATCATAAATATATGCATGCTATATAGTTTCAGGAGAGACAAAAATGATACAAAGAGATAATTTTTGAGATCATACAAATTTTTTGTTTACTCAATATGAGAGACATTATGGTTTATAATTAACTTATTCCATATTTTCTATAGAGTCAATCATTTATGGCACTCTATTAAAGACAATATTTAAGACAATATACAAGTTTCTTTTATCTCAAATAGAGACAATAATAAAGACAAGTTTCTTTTGTTTCAAATAGACACAAATAGAGACACTTATTTAAGACAATAATTTAAGTCACCCACGTAAAGACAATAGACAAGTTTTTTTTTCTCAAGTTGAGACAATTTACACAAATATTGCCTTAACATATCCACAAGTAAAGTGGTCGTTGAATGCCAATAGACACAACCAACTACTTAGTTTTGTGAAGATCTAGCTAGCCTTAATCAAAGACTAAAATATATAATTTTATATCCATTATTCATACCAAATTGTTAGATTATTAATCCATATCAAATAAATAAGATCAATAAAATTTATAATTAATCTTATCTATTCATTCTTAATTGTATTAAGATATTATGATATTTAATAATAATATATAAATATTTGTAAATAATATTATATTAATATTTTCATTTTTTTGCTACATATAAACATATAGCTAACAACAACATTAGTAATATTAATGTGTAGAGTATAAGTTCGTTAGGTTTATGTACATACAAACATCTAACTAACAACAACATTAGTAATATTAATGTATAGAGTATAAGTTGGTTAGGTTTATATTTAACACCTTTTGGAGAAAAAATATTGTTATGAATGTGAGAAATATATATTTATCTATAAAAATTAATATTATTATCATATCCACAAGTATAGCGGTTGTTATATGTCGTTAGACACTAGCTTAGATCCAAATCCTATGCTCTATCAAGTGTTGAGAGGGATCAATCTCTCGAGGTACACTGAATTTTTTTTGTCGAAAACGCTATGTGTAACACATGAATAACAACTATTGAGAAGTAAATAGTTGTATCTTTGTAAAGGAAATTAGAAAGGTTATCAATATAGAATAATAATAGAGAAAAACATAACAGAGTTGAATGTAGAAAAGATCAAGTTGGTGGAGAATAAACCAAGAGTGTTGAGAGCCCAAGCTATATAAAAGTGAAAAAATCAACTAAAAGTTTAAATATTTGTTTTAACTAGAGAGTTTGTGGTGGTAATATAAATCTTTTGTGTTATTTCTAAGTTTAGTTTATGCTACACTTATTTTATATGTTAAGTGTGTAAGAATTATGGATAAGTTCTATTTATAAAGTTAAAATAATTTTCCTATGTTTTATGTAAAATTTGAATTCAATTTTACCTTTGTGTAAAAAGTATTTTTTATATAAAATAGAAATTTTTTATCATGTTAAAAGTACATACTTTTATTTGGGTTGTGAATATCTTTTGTTTTTTGTTTTATAGTAAATCATCTTATATTAAAGTATTTTAATGTTTGGGAAAAACTATATTGAAAATCATTTCGTGAGTATTTTGTAGTAAACTCGAAATTACAATAAGAAGTAAACAAAATTACAATAAAAAAATAAAAGTGTAACTTTGTGTAGTAAAGGATACTCAACAATTTTTCCTTGAATTAAGGAATTCACATCTTGGAATTGTTCTAAATTATAATTAAACTCACAGAGTCACAATGCATTCTTATTAAACTCTACAAATTTAGTGCTGTAAAGGTAAAGCATGAAACAGTCCTTGAGTTAAAGAATTTTTTTTTGCATATATTAATAGGCACATATATCCCTTAAATTCTTGAAGCATGCGCCACCTCCAAATCACCATAATTATAATATGTGGTTTATGCATATAATGAAGGCATTTATTTTTCTCAATCTTTGTTGTGATATATGATGTCTATATATATGTTGGAGATAGTGTTCCTTCCCAGTTGTAGATAGTTGTTATTCATGTGTTATAGATAGTTTTTCTCACGTTTAATTTTAATTTTGTATAGGCCTGCCCACATGTTGGATATAAAATTTATTATGATTTTATTAGAGCGTCACTTACAAACTTGACAACATCTCTCCCATACTGGGCTGGAGAGGGCCTCTTAGGCGCAACAACCAACTACTTAGTTTTGTGAAGATCTAGCTAGCCTTAATCAAAGGATAAAATATATAATTTTATATCAATTATTTATAGCACAATGTTATATTATTAGAGTTAATATAAGCACAAAACAAATAATATCTAATAAAAAAAACGGATATTAAAAAACAAAAACAAATTGTTACTCATTTCTTTAATGATTCTTTAACTGAAGCTTATTTAAATCTTAATCAAAATGGATTTAAACATAACCAGATAGGACGACAATGAAATGAATCATTGTTGTACACTTGTTACAATAATCTTGTTGATCCGCTCAAACAAATCCAAAATTTGAGATAATATCTAAATGCCTAACATAAGTATCTCTGAATGAATAAATAGGGATAATATTATTAACCTGGATAGTATCTCTCAATGAATAAATTGTTGGAATTGGTTAATTACTCCACCACTAGCTTCAGCAATTTTGAAGAGGCAACACCATTCAAACTTCAACCTCCAGAGTTCTGAAAAGGCATCACGACCCATATTTATGGCCGCCGCAACACTGAAGACTCACAGCACCACCACACTGCCTCACTACCTGACAAATATTATATTATTTAAATTGTCAAAAGTCATTTTGATGCTACAAAATAGTGCCAACAAAGCACATATAATTTCTGAAAAGGCAACGCACTTCTCAAATCTGTAAAACTGTAACAGACTGTAAATCATTAACATAGAATTTTGTTTTGTGTAAGCAAAGGGTCAGTTTGTAATTAATGATAGACTTAGTTGAAATACTATATATACACATCGTGTAATCGTGATTTATAGATAGTAAGGCATGGCGTAATAGAGAAGTGGATTCAGAGTTGAAACTCAGATTTACTGTGTATTTTTATTTTTACTTCGTTTCTGACTGTGAAAAACTCAGTTTTATTTTAATGCGAGTTTGTTGTAGAAGCTGGAGTTTATTTGATGTGAATGTTGTTTATTAAATTTGTAGAATATACATGTTAAGTTTTTGGATGCAGGGGTCATCGAATCCTTGAAAAATAGTGAGTTGTACATTGTTGTAAAGTTGTACATTGACTGTAAATTATATTTTGAGTTGTACGTGAAGTTTTTAGTGCTACAAAAGGAAAGAGATGCACTCACATGCCTTCCCCACAATGGTATCAGAGCGTGGTTAAGTTTTTTAAGAGTACTTTTATTTGGAATGGCTACTAACAACAGTGTAATGCGGCCACAAATTCCACTATTGTCTGAAAGAAATTATGACACTTGGTTTATTAAAATAAGAACTATCCTGCGTGCTCATGATCTTTGGGAGTTTGTTACCAAATGATCAAGCTACTGAGTTGGCTCTATCAAATGTTGAACGTGTTCTGTTGACGAAAAATCGGAAGAAGGATAATAAATCTCTTGGTCTTATTCAGCAAGGCCCATGGGGGATTCACCTTTTTGAGCAATATCTTATCACGTTCATTCATGAAGGGGGATTTTAATTGTGAAAAATAAAGTCAATATATTGTAGGTATTAGGGGGGGGGGATAGGGTATGGGGGGTTTATAGGTATACTAGGAGTATAAAAAGGGGTTTGGTAAAAATAAGGAATATATTATAAAAATAAGGATTTTCTAATTGGAAATATGTATTGGGAGGGGAGATCAACAAAAGATTTTTGTAAGTAATTTTCAATATCTAGTGAAATTAGGGGTATTCTTTAATATCCCATGAACAAAGGATATATGAAATAGTTTCACTAATTGAAGGCCCTGTGAAAAGGCCTGAGCGAATATATCCAAATATTTCAAGTGCCGAGTCTTCAAAGAAATCTTGGGACACTCTTGAAACGTGTTATCAAGGTGTGGCCAAGGTGAAGAATGTTAAGTTGCAAAACTTGAGAAGAGATTTTGAGAATCTGAAGATGAAAAATAGTGAGACTGTTGACAATTTCATGGCACAAGTTATGAGTACTGTAAATCAGCTCCAACAGTATGGTAAAGACCTTCCAGATCAACGTGTGATTGAAAAATTGCTGAGATGTTTGCCAAAGAAGTTTGAAGGAGTGGTTGTTCCAACTAAAGAGTTTAAAAATCTCAGTCAAATGCACATTGATGAGATGACTGGTTCTTTGATTGCTCATGAATCAAGAATGAACAGGTATGATGATACTCCATTAGAAAATGTTTTTAAATCTCAGTTAAATGTTACTAAAGGTAGAGGCAGAGGAAGAGCTAGTAATAGAGGAAGAGGAGGACGAAGTGTTGGTCATAGTGATAGCAGAAATGATTCTGAAAATGAAGAGAAGTTATAGCAGAGTACTCCGAGCGTAAGAGGGAGTAGCAGCAGAGCGAGACAGTCAGGAAATCAGAGGTATGATAAATCTAAAGTTTAATGTTTTTATTGTAAGAAGTTTGTGCATTTTGCTAACAAGTGTTGGAAGAAGTAGGCAGATAATAGTAAGTTGTCTACACACACGACAGAGGAGAGTGAAAATGAAGAGAAGCCTATGTTTTTTACTAGTAATGTCACCCAGGAAAGTTCAAAATATATATGGTTTTTTGACAGCGCATGCAGCAACCACATGACTGGAAACTAGGAGTTATTTTCAAGTTTAGATACAAGCAATCAGTATAAAGTAAAGTTAGGTAATGTCTGTAAGGTAAAATTTAATGGTAAATGTGTGATTGTTGTGTATGCAAAAGATGGTAAAAGAAGAACAATACATGATTTTTATTATGTTCATGGTTTAATGTGTAATTTATTAAGTGTTGGACAATTGTTGGAGAAAGAATTCAGAGTGTTCTTTAAGAAAAAGGTATGTCACCATTTATGATAAATATCCAAGTAAACAGTATGATTTCCAGAATAGAGATGACAAAGAATAGAATCTTTCCGCTGACTATGAAAAATGATTTGACTAACTCTTTGAATGCTTATAAAACTAAGAGTTTAGATCAATCATGGTTATGGCATTTGAGATATGGCCATTTACATTTTGGTGGTTTAGATTTGCTACAGAAGAAGCAAATGGTAAAAGGATTTCCCAGTATTGAGCAACCAACAGGCTCATGTGAGAGTTTCATATTGGGAAAGCATCATAGAGAGAAATTTATTTTTGGAGTCTCATAAAAAGCAAAGGCACCATTGGAGCTGATACACACAGATTTGTGTGGACTGATGCAAACACCTTCTTTGACTGGCAATGTTTATTTTATGACTTTCAGTCGAAAAACTTGGGTGTATTTGTTGAAACAGAAATCTCAAGCATTTGATGTGTTTAAAAGCTTTAAAGCTATGGCTGAAAAAGAGAGTAACAGATTTATTAAAGTCTTCAGATCATATAGAGGAAGTGCGTATATGTCAAATGAATTTATGGAATTTTGTAAATATTATGGAATTAAAAGTAAGTTTATTGCACGCTACACTCCATAGCAAAATGGTCACAGCTGAAAGAAATAATTGAACCATTATGAACATGGCTCGAAGTATGATAAAGGATAAGCATCTTTCAAATGAATATTGGGGAGACATTGTCACTTGTTTAGTATACATTCTGAACAGAAGCCCCACAAAGAGCGTGAATGATCGAGTTCCTCAGCAAGCATGGAGTGGTAAGTGTAGTACCATATCTCATTTAACAATTTTTGGTTGTGTGGCCTTTGCACATGTACCTGAAGTGATGAGAAGAAAGTTGGATGATAGAAGTCAGAAATGTATTTTTGTTGGATATAGTGAAGAATCTAAAGCATACAGACTTTATAATCCCATCAACAAGAAATATGTTATCAGCAGAGATGAGTTTTTTAAGGAAGAACAAGCATGGGATGGGAGCATTGATAAGTTGGTTGGTGAGTTTGTTGTTTCACCTCACGCAGAAGATGAAGAAGATGAACAAGAGACACATGGAGGACAGTCAACTCCACATACACCAGTAGTAAGGACACCTGCCAGAACACCCAGAACTCATGAACATGGTGAACCATCAAATGTTGGTGGACGGCAAGGAATAGGATCGAAGGTAAGCAATGAATTAAATCCTACATTAGCGTCATTAACAAACAGAGTCAGATATCAGAAGATTAGAAGTTTAAAAGAACTATATGAATGGTATAAAGAAGTAGATCAAGTTTCAAATTTTGCATTTATAGCATTTGATCCTGTATATTTTGATGAAGTTGTTAAAAATGATGTTTTTATAAAAGCAATGGATGAAGAAATTGAAGCTATAGAAATAAATAGTACTTGGGATCTTGTAGATTTGCCTCATGATAAAAATTGTATTGGTGTCAAATGGATTTATAAGACTAAGTTAAATGCTGATGGTGATGTTGAAAAATATAAAGCAAGACTTGTAGCCCATGCCTGGAATTGATTATAATGAGACCTTTGCACCTGTAGCCATACTTGATAAGGTAAGAATGGTATTAGCTATTATTGCTCATAATAAATGGATGTAATGTCTGCATTTTTTAATGGATATTTAGAGAGGTTTATGTGCGATAACCTCCAGGATATGAGGTTGATGGACAAGAAAACAAGGTCTACAAATTGAAGAAAATGTTGTATGGATTGAAGCAGACACCCAGAGTTTGGTACAACGAAATTGATGAATACTTGAATAGTGAAGGATTCAGTAGAAGTCCAAGTGAACCAACATTGTAAACAAAGATAAATCAAGAAGATAAAATACTGTTTTTTTGTTTATAAGTAGATGATTTGATATTCACTAGAGATATTTCTGTAGATGAGTTTAAGAAAGCTATGAAAATAGAATTTGAGATGACTCATTTAGGAATGATGAAATATTTCCTTGGTATTGAAGTAACTCAATCTGAAGATGTTATTTTTATATGTCAATTTAAATATGCAAATGATGTATTGAAAAGATTCAGAATGTCGAATTGTAAGCCAGCAGTAACTCCAATTGCAACTAGCACAAAACTTAGTAAGGAAGATGATGGGTCAAAAATTGATCCAACAATGTATTAGAGACTGGTTGGAAGTCTCATGTACTTAACTGCAACAAGACCCGATATAATGTTTGCAGTAAGTTTCATTTCAAGATTTAAATGGAATCACCGAAGAATACCCAACTGCAAGCACAAAAGAGAATCCTAAGATATATTGTCGAAACAAAAAAAAATGGTATCCAATATAAATCTAATTCAAATTTTAAGTTGATTGGATATACTAATAGTGATTTTGCACGTTCTATTGATAATAGAAAGAGCACATCTAGATATGTGTTCAGTTTTGGATGGAGATTAGTAGCATGGGCATCAAAGAAGTAGCCCATAGTGACACTATCATCTGCTGAGATAGAGTATGTTGTAGTAATAGCAGCTGCATGTCAAACTGTATGGATGAGAAGAACTATTTCTCAGTTACAGCATGAACAAAATAAACCAACTCCAATTTTCTATGACAATAAATCAGCTATTGCACTATCAAGAAATCATGTTTTTCACAAAAGAAGTAAGCATATTGATACAAGGTATCATTTTATCTGAGAATTGATAAACCACAATGAAATTAGTGTGGAATTTTGCATATCAGGAAATCAGTTTGGAGACTTATTTACAAAACCTTTGGAAAAAGAATTGTTTGAGCTTCATAGAAAAAAAATTGGAATTTGTAAGTTGTAACATAAAGTTAGTATTACAAAATTTTGTTTTTTGAAGGGTAGTAATTAAGCGGGTGAATGTTGGAATCGGTTAATTACTCCACCACTGGCTTCATCAATTTTGAAGAGGCAACACCGTTCAGACTTCAACCGCCCGAGTTCTGAAAAGGCATCACCGCCTAGATTTGTGGCCGCCACAACACTGAAAAATCACAGCACCGCCACACTACCTCACTACTTGACAAATATTAAATTATTTAAATTGTCAAAAGTCAGTTTGATGCTACAATACAGTGCCAACAAAGCATATCTAATTTCTGAAAAGGCAGCGCACTTTTCAAATTCCTTTTTGTGTAAGCGAAGGGTCAATTTGTAATTAATGACTGACTTATTTGAAATACTATATATACACATCTTGTAATCTTGATTTAGGATTTAGACTGGATTTTTATTTTGACTCTGTTTCTAACTGTAAAAAACTCAGTTTTATTTTAATGTCGGTTTGTTGTGGCAGCTGGAGTTAATTTGATGTAAATGTTGTTTATTAAATTTACAGAACATATATGTTAAGTTTTTGGAGGCAGGGTCATCTAATCATTGAAAAATAGTGAGTTGTACATTGCTGAATCTGTGGCAGAAAAGCTGTCCATTGGCTGTAAGTTGTATTTTTAACTGTACGTGAAGTTTTTAATGCTGCATAAGCAAAAAGCTGCACTCCCCTGCCTTCCCCACATAAATATGGATAATTTTATTAAGCTGGATAGTATCTCTAACTGAATAAATATGGATTGTGGTAATAGAACATTTCAACAAACACTATCCACGCTAAGTAGAATATGAATAGGATTTGAGATGTGATTTAACGCCGATTGAATACATGTAATTTGATAAGGCACATGAACTTTTTAGGTAGTAGTTTTTGACATTTTGGTGTTGATTCAAAGCCTCTTCACGTACAGGGTTTAACTAAAGGAAATTATCACATAACTTCTCGAAGTTATTCCAAAATCCTAACGAATTATGCGATCCAGAATTATAATAGGTACTCGCAAACAAATTGAAGCTTGAAAAACAATGAGATTTTTAAAAATCGTTGCCTCGAATTAAAAAATCCCAAGCAGAAAATTTCTGGAATCTTAGTTCTAACATTTAAGTTTTGAAGCTACAGAACGAGCCCACAGCTTGAGATTTTCTTTCAAATCCAGTCCTGCCACATTTGGGTTTGGCAGTTTCCAATCTTCCAAGGGCAATTCTAATTGAAACTCCATGCTGTTGTTGTTATAATCATGATTGGTTAATAAGCGTTTCAATCCTGGGACCAGATCCAGTACTCGCGGGCTCAAGCAGTCCTGGCTGAAGTCAAAGCCAAGCTCCATAAAACCTTTTAGCTCTTGCAATTCCAGATCCTTTCTGTTTTGGGAGTTTCTTTGCTTCTTCTTCTTCTTCTGTGATAGATCCATCTCTCGTTGCAGAAGGCGTACAGTGTTGGGTTGAGGCAGTTGGAGGCACAGTACAGGATGAGCTGAGTGCTTCACTTCCCTTCTCTCAATAAGTGGAACAGTACGGGGTTGGCTTTTCATATCGGTCATGGGAAATAACTCGGATATCTAAACCAGAGGAGCCTTAATCTGGTTCGAAGAGCAGCCAACGTATGAGTAGCTGTCGATGTTACTGCCCTTGCAGCGAGTAATATACGAATCAAGATTGTAAAAAGCACGAATTTCTTATTGGTTCTTTACCACGTCTCACGTGATGCACGTTTCTGTTGGCGATGCGATTTAACGTGTAGTTTACGTGGCCTCGATTTATTTGGATTTTTCATGTGCTTACCACGGGTTGGAAGATTTCACACGGCGAAAATTAAGCAGCAAGCTGTGCAGGCTTTAATGCGGCAGTTCCCTCAGCAAGCTATCGTCGCATTAAAATCTGAAACATGTTAATGTTTGTGTGAAAGCACAAACCAAAAGCTTAGTGTGGGCCATCTTTGACAGCAGGGATGGACCTCCAATCTTGGTTGGGATGCACGTCGCTTTCTAAGTAATTATACAAGTTTGGCAGCGTGGCCATTGTTGCGCCATGCCGTTGACGTTCTTGTTTGTTAGGTATGTTTTGCAATAATGATTCGGCCTCCACCAACCAAAAATGATGTCAGTGATGTTTTTGAGCTCTTTGTGTTTTTTGGTCAGAGTAAGTTGAACTTTAAACTCTATTATTTGTACTAAGATTTTGAGATTCTTTTGGTTTTTTAAGTGATAATCTAGTTAAAAAATTGTTGAAAATAGTAGTTTTGAACTGTTGGAATTACATAATGTTTTAGAAGGTAATTAAAGTAGTTTAGAATTTTAATAACTAAAATTGCAATTTCAATGATTTGCATATCTGAATCTATTCCTAAAGTAAAAATTGTAATTCTAATAACAAAAACAAAAAAAATTGTAAATCTTCTCAAGTTGAGGTCACTCCGTTTTCCTCTGTGAGAAACGACCCGGTCATCTGTATATTGTCACTAAAGGTCAGCGTCTAATACCAAGAATCCAGAGTCTTCCTTGAAGTTCCTTCGATTACTTTGGGGAATAATCGATTGATTATTAGCCCATTTTTTAAACGTGATGTATGTGGTACCTGATTGATTGTGTGTTGATCAGAATGTTTATTAAATTGAATGCCACAACGGCCACTTGACTTCAAGTTTTTTTCCCGAAATTCCGGGATTTTGTGGAAACCACTTGTATTCTGGGAGATCCACTGCTTTCTCTCGTTTGCACTAGTAAATTTGATTTTGTGGTAATTTGCTCCGAATTTGAACTTGGTAAAGTTAAGGGAATTTGTTCCAAACAAATAAGCCATCGAGAGTTCAATGAGAAGAAAGGGATTTCATAAGCGTATGAGAAAACGGGATTTTTTTGATTCAATAGTTGTGATGGACGCATATTGATTACTGCTCTTTCTTCACTGACAAACACGCTGACAAATCTGGTTTGCAAGGAATCAAAGCTATCAAAGATGTGAACACATTGTAGAAGCTGCATGTCCACGAGTTGTAATATGACACTTTTTACATGTGATACAAAGAGATTTACAAGTTGTCTCTACTACATAAAAGGGGATTTGCAAGTTGTCTTTATTGTTTAGAAAATTAACTTGGTGTTAAAGCCATAAAGGTGTTATGTGAATCCAAAGATTAAAAGAGCAAACAATCTAGTGAGGCTTAAAATTATTTTTATGAAGTCAATTTAAAAAAAATAAACTTATAAAATCAAGGAAATGAGAATAAATCTATAATTGTAATAAGTAGCATGTTATTGTGCACAAAGAATCCTTGAAACGTTATTTAACATTAGATAAATTTGAGGTAAATAGAACACAAAATGTGAACATACCATTACCAAATGATCAGATGAAGAATTCATCCGTAATAATCATGAATTCACAACCATATTATTTACAAATGCTAAAGAATTAAAAAGGAAGGCAACCGAGGGAAAGGACACAAAAAGCAATGATAAGATAGTAGTTCGAGAAGAATGCAACTTAAGGAAGTGATAAGATCGTTTTGTAGAAGAATATCCTCCAAAAAGGTTAAATGTGCAACATTTATTTTGAATAAATCTTATGTTAAATTCACAATGGTGAAATCGAAGTGAAATTATTATATTAAAGGGGTTACTTTTAAAATTATAATAGAGATTTATTTTTTGGAATTGTTATTTTTAGTATTTATCTTTAATAGATGTAAGATTAGTATTTATCTTTAATAGATGTAAGATTGATGTGGATAAATATCATATTTATAATATTGTCCTAGAGTATTAGATGAGCATCTTGGTTTGGTACCTTGGTGACTTAGTAGATGGAGATATTTTGTGCTCAACCTTGTATCAGTTTTTTTGATGTAGCAAAGAAGGCTTTACCCCTTAGCATGATCATAATAGAGGTTAATAAATGAAAATGATGTTTTCATGGTTTAAAAGGCCCATAATTTGGAGACAAAGAGGGATGTAGTCGATGATACAATAGTCCAAGATTCTTATGGATATGTAAGTTCAACGTCATACCTTTATGAAGATTATGAGACATTGCAAATGCTAATTATGGTGCCCAATTATGCTTGCAAATTTGGATCATAGCTAGGGGGCTATACCTTTCAGAAGAATAGGGTGAAACTTGAAGGAGTCCTACTGGTCCAAGAACTTTTTTTCAAAGAGAAGAATTTGAAGAGTACTTTCATTGACTTTTTAAATTGTGGTACTAAGCATTGAGACGAGCTGTCAAAGTATAAGGATTATGTAATGTTGTTGGTTAAATTACAATTAGATAATAAAGTTGTACCCATAACTTACTACATCTCCGATAACATAAACAAGGATCAACCCCATTGTATGGAATGTCTTTAGGGGTGTGCAAGATGATGATGTTATCTTTTGACATGTTAGATGCAATAGAAAACTGGAAAAAAAAACAGGCATATCTGAACTTACATGCATATTTTGAGACACATACACAATGAATCTTGTGATGAGTAAAATTGATGAAATGTAGGAAATTGAATGACGTTTCCAAATATATAATTTTTTTTCTATTGAAAATGTTATTAACTATCTAAAGTTTGATATTTTCTAATGGGCACTTTTTATTTTTGGGACAAATTATAAGGTATATGTTTTTGTGGGTGCACGCTTTGAGTGCCTAAATGATGGAATCAACTTACAAAAACCGTTGTACATATAGAGAACAACTAGCACTACTGCACCTCTATTTTTCCAAAAAAAAAAATTAATTTTAATTTATTTAATTATCTAAGTGATCAAACATCGAAAACAGTACGTTAAGTGTGGGTGCATCCTTTGAAGGTCTGAATGCAATTATTTCAAAATGGTTATTTATAGCATGTAGAGGTCGGTGTCCTTTAGTGCACCATACAATTTTTTTGAAAATGGCTCAGAATCAAAAGAGTTATGGACAAAACACTAACACTGTGTTTTTTGAGTCAAGGAGTCACGACACAAGAAAATTAAGAAAAAATAGAAAATATATATGTATTCTTGTTAAAAATTACATATATGGATTCTGCAGGAACAAACATATTTGTGTCTAAAATTTCATCAGAAATGATCCTGTGTAGCATACTGTAACTAGCGTCTAAACACGAGCATATTGAAAAATTGGAAGTAATGTTCAATTAACCATGGTTTATCATACTCCAAGGGATGTGAATGATGAATCCAAATCAAAGTCACAAGCAGAAACATAGGCATAGGAATTCCATGCGATCAAGTGTAGAGGTTCAGCCATATTAGAAGAAAAGCACGTGCATTTTGTTTAAATTCAAAAAAAAATAACGCCAAACAAAAATGTGCACGTGTTTTAATTTTACAAAACGCACATGCGTTTTGTAAAACTACAATGCATGCACAATTTGTAATTTTACAATGTTATTATTTTGTCAATTATAACATTTTTATTAATTGTCGATTTTAACATTAAAACCAATTTGGGGTGATAAGGAGTTAGATTTAGAGGGGGGGAGTGGTAAGGGGTTGGAGGTAAAGAAAGTGGCAAAAGGCGCTATGGGGTTAAAGGTAGAGAAACAGGAGAGGGGTGGTAAGGGGTTTTAGGTAGAGAAAGGGGCGGGGGGTTTTAAGGGGTTAGAGAGAGAGAGAGAGGGGGGGCGGGGGGGGCGAAGGGAGAGACATTGAGGGGTGGTAAGGGGTTAAAGATAGAGAAATAGGGATGATAAGGGGTTAGATGTAGAGAAAGGGGGGTGTTAATGGGATGCCATCTTCCCAATATTGTTATGGATCTACCCCATGTGTTGAGAAGGTTGAAATTGTAACTAAATAACTCTCTAGTATTGATCCTAAATTTCTTTTGTTTATGTCTAAGATAAAGAAGCTCTCAGTTCGTGAGATGGAACATATGGATCTTAACAATTTTAAGGAATATTTATTTTACGAGAAATTGACCTTAGAACTTTTTAGAGCAATGACAATGAATCCTTCATTTTGCATTTTTCAGCGAAAGAAGATCATTTTTTGATGAAGCAATGTAGTAATTACATGAGGAGGAAATGATTCCTATGGAAGAGGAGTGTAGGGTTGAGCAGAGGAAAAATATCGAAAAAAATGTGCCATTACATTAGCTTTTCCAATGGGTCAACGACTTACAAGGAGTAAATATGGCGGTTGTGGGAATCTATGATTTTAATCCCATAGAAATGGTATCTCAAATTCCATTTATAATACTGGCATATTTGTTACTAGTTTTGTTAATAGAAAGTATCATTTTCAATAACAAGTGGAAGCAGGAAATCTTTCATTTTCTTCCATTGGCTTTTTGTTCAACATTTTGTACTCTGGAAAGTGGTAATGAACCTCTATCATAAAACCTTGTCTCTTTAGATGCCTTCCCTTTGGCACTCCTCGTTATACATAGCTAACACAACTTAGAGATTCCATTCATACCTAATTGAAAGCCGAGGAAGTGATTTTATGTGACATCAAATTTGGGGATATAAACATTTATGTAAACCAACAAAAGCTCGAACAATACTCCTAGATTTTAAATGCATTTTGGAGAAAGCAAGAGGACAAGGGTAACAAAGAGATCACAGTCATTTTTTTTTAATGTACATTTAATCCATCCTTACCTTGATAAAAAAGAGTTTTATAATAGCTTCAATTTTATGGGCACAGTTCACTGGACAATATTCCCTCAAACAAAACCTTTAAGGTTCATTGGATCTCCTCTCCTTGAGAAACCGGTAAGAAAGTCGATGTCCTCAACTATGATTTCCAAAAATTCCCCTTTCAGCATGAACGCACCATGGTTAGGCTCCCAACAATGAATCAATGTTTGAAGAAATCCTCCTAAACCCAAAATCATGTACCTTCAATTTGCCAGAACAGGGACATGTATTTTCAATATTTTCTTTGTTGTCCGCTTCCTAAAAAATACGATGCTAAGCCAATGTAGCATCTCCACTCTCCATGAATGGATTTTGTTTAAAATAAAAATGACAGACGTTGCTTAGAACTCTTCAAAATTTCTGAAAAGAAAATAAGAATGCACAGTAACGCAAATACTTCTCAAACATAAGCAAAATTACCTTAGTATTCACCTTCACTAGTAGTGTCTCCACGGATTCCAAATATCATCAATATAGGGCTTCAATGGGATAAGTATCAGGAAATAACCAACTATTTCATTGTATATAATATTGGATTCTAATTCTACTATCAAAATCTTTGAGTCAACTTCATAGGTGGACCAGAGATCGATAGACCTTTTGTTTCCTTCCCACCTTAAATTTTTACCCATCGAAACTAACGCAATAGAGCCATGGGAATATTATTTATTAAATTCATTTAAGTGGGTTAAGTGGAGTTTTTTTTTTTTTCAGGACCCAGGCCCTCCACTCCCTTTGGATGATCTTGTTTGCACATCATCGATATCTCGATCTCAAATTTATATGATTTTTAACAAAGGAGCATGAGTACCTTTGACCTAAGGAGAGGTAAAGTGAGTTATATTGAGGGCGATAAATGTTGTAATGTTTTTTATTTATGCACATAATCCAATGGAAAATGGTGAGGGAATTTATCCCACCCCACCTCCACCTCTCCCTACCTCTAACCAACCCCCCAACCCTTCCTCCTCTTTCTCTTCCCCCCACTCTTCTCCATTACCTCTCCCTATCTCTCTAACCTAAACACTTACACTCCATAGCTATACCCCCCTTTCCTCTAATCACCCTAATTTCCTCCCCAAACCCATAACCCCCCCTAA
>LPNX010893856.1:67034-74534 GCA_001517045.1 Pseudotsuga menziesii
AACTCTTACAAACTCACCCCCACTCCTCTACTCCCTACCTATAGTCATTCCATTGTAATAATTGTTTATTGTTTCAATTATGAAAATTAGATTAATATCCTTAACAATCTTTTAAAAAAAATTGGGCTAAGTTATCTTAATGTAGGTAACTTATTCCATTATTTCTCTTTTTTATAATTAATTAACTTTCTCACATATATCTTTATATATAAAAAAATTAATAACATTATGAATATTTTTAAATATTATCATATTTATGAATAGAATAAATTTATAATTATTAACAACAATATTAATAATACTAATGTGTCCAATATATTTATATGATGGAGCATCGCTCGAGATAACCTGGTGGGGACATCGAGTGAGGCCCTAGCATAGCCACCCAGGGATTTGACCCCAATACCTTCTACTAGTATAAACAACTCTCAGCCACTTGAGCTAACCCACCGATATATATATATATATATATATATATATATATATATATATGCTAAATAACATTATCAATCACTTAAATATATAGCTATAAGATATGTAGGAAAATTAATATTATTAACCATATTAAACTTATATCAAACTTAAATGATATAAACAATATTTACAGGCATATATATATATATATTACTAATTTTTTAAGAAGCTTAGTAAATAATAGATCATCTTGAAGAATAAAGCGACTTAAACTCTTAGCTCTTCATCTAATGGTTCACAGGTAAAATGATATTATTCAGGATACATGTTTCTGTATTTTTAAGTGGTTATGACAGAGGGATTAATCTAGCGAATTACTTAGCGTTATGTTAACTTCATTTATCTTCAATTGTAGGTCTTCCTTTCGACTGCAGGTGTTCTAAGCAATGGATTGTTCTTAGATCAAAGTTTGAACTTGCCCCCTTCAAGAAAATAACTAGCACTAAGAGCTAGTCCTAACCTTATTCTAAAGTGTTGTAAACAAAGGGGGGCCTAAGGTTGCAAGGGTCTTGATTCCGATAACCTCAATCCAATGTTTTATAAACAAGAAGAAGCCTAATTTACAAGGGTTTAAATCCCAACTATTGCATTGACTTTCCCGAAGTTTACAGTAGGAAACACTTGGCCAACACGTTGCTCCTTAATGAGAGTTTTTACTTTAAACCCAAACACTTTTTATTGTGTTTTACAAACCTTACTTCGACTAGCAGTGAAGTTTTGGCAGCTCCATGGTTCTCGAGCTTCTCATTAATCGGTACTGTAATGTTCGATTGGTTTCATAACTTGTGAGGAGAGAACAGTTTAATGGCGATAGAACATTTTGGTGGCGTATACATTAAGAATGGTGTCTGGAAATAAGCTTGGTTCAATTATCTGGTGTGTGGCATTGCTCTCTATCATTCACATAGAGGTTTACGTTTCTTACAGTATGTAGCTGCTTCTCATGGCGATAACAATGGGTTTGGGTACAAACCTAGGTTTTCCCATCGACCTTTATACAAAGCCTAGAATTCTTCTACACAATTTGAAAGCTAGGTAATACAAATCCGCTCTGAGTTTTCTTGCCTCATTAGGTATTTAAGTTCTAATGTACCATTTAATAGAGTTGTTTGTAATGGCTAGGTCCTTGACCGTAGCCAGTGGTTTGAGATTTTGTTGAAAATGATTGCAATGTGCCTTCGGGTAGGTCTTTCGTTTAGCCTCACTGTCATACCCATTCTACTTGGATAAATGGAGGCGTGAAACGCTCAATCTACATCTAGCTGTAAAAATGGTAGAGATTAGATATTTTGGTACTCGCCTTTAAGTATGAAGAGTTGGGTTTTTAAGTTGTATTTATCTTCGTACTGTAAATTTAATAAACTTAACGGGGTCGTTGTCTTTTTTTTTTTAATATTGGAAACTCTAAGGCGTTTATGTAAATGATTAAACTTTGGCTCTGGTTATGGTTGATACTTATGTGGATTCTCACAGTTAAAGGGTTGTACCGAAGATTTTTCCATGCATATGTAAATTGTGTTCGTAGTTACAGACTTCTACAGCCTCTGTGTTTTCGTTGTTTACATTTTTTATAATATATATATTGATTCTGTGTTTATTGGGTTGATCCCGCGGTATTTATTTTGAACTGTGTGTGTGGTCATTACAACATACTTTCATTTGTTTAATAATTAAATCAACCCTAGTTCGGGTTCTTTACTCAATCTTTTTTTATGATACTAACACTTTCCTTCAAGGGCTTTGTTTGCTTTTAGAGTTTTAGGTTGGGGTTTTGTACTTTTAATTGCACCTGATGGTTTGGTATGTATATTAGTTTATTACATGGGGTTTTGGAAATAGTAACACCCACATAAACGACCATAAGAAAATATCTAATGCATTATAAGAAAATGATTCAAAATAATGAAAAGTAATAGTTTTGATTCTTTTAATATATAACCCTTATTTATGACATAAACTTAGTGTGTAATCATAAAGATATTCTCATAACCATAAACATAAACAAATAAGTTTCCTAGTAAACATATCTGTATTTTGTCTAAATTTGGAAGTTGTGAATCATGCACCATCCATCATTAGGAACCTTGAAATTTCACAGTATGCAAAAGTTCCACCCCCTTGCCCAGATTTCTGAATTTAAGATTCACTTCCTTCGGCTCCAAGTTGCCACCAGTCTTTTAAATAGAGTTTAATTATTAGATAGAGTTTAATAATGATTCGGCCTCCACCAACCGAAAATGATGTTAGTGATGTTTTTGATCTCTTTGTGTTTTTTGGTCAAAGTAAGTTGAACTTTAAACTCTATCATTTGTACTAAAATTTTGAGATTTTTTTGGTTTTTTAAAGTAACAATCCAGTTAAAAAATTGTTGAAAATAGTATTTTTGAACTGTTGGAATTACATAATGTTTTAGAAGGTAATTAAAGTAGTTGAATCCATTACTGTATTCAAAATTAGAATTTTAATAACTAAAATTGCAATTTCAATGATTTGCCTGTCTGAATCTATTTCTAAAGTAAAAATTGTAATTCTAAAACGTGATGTATGTGGTACCTGATTGATTGTGCCTTAGATCAGAATGTTTATTAAATTGAATGCCACAACGGCCGCTTGACTTCAAGGCTTTTTCCTGAATTTCTGGGATTTTGTGGAAACCACTTGTATTGTGGGAGATCCACTGCTTTGTCTGGTTTGCACTTGGTAAATTTGATTTTGTGGCAATTTGCTCCGAATTTGAACTTGGTAAAGTTCAGGGAATTTGTTCCAAACAAATAAGCCATTGAGAGTTCAATTAGAAGAAAGGGATCTGATAAGCATATGAGAAAACGTTATTTTTTTGATTCAATAATTATGATGGATACATATTGATTACTGCTCTTTCTGCATTGACAAACACACTTATAAATCTGGTTTGCAAGGACTCAAAGCTATCAAAGATGTGAGCACATTGTAGAAGCTGCATGTCCACGAGTTGTAATATGACACTCTTTACATGTGATATAAAGAGATTTACAAGTTGTCTCTACTACATAAAGGGGATTTGCAAGTTGTCTTTATTGTTTAGAAAATTAAATTGGTGTTAAAGCCATAAAGGTGTTATGTAAAGATTAAAAGAGAAAACAATCAAGTGAGGTTTACAAATAATTTTATGAAGTTAATTTTAAAAAAAAAACTTATAAAATCAAGGAAATGAGAATAAACCCATAATTGTAATAAGTAGCATGTTAGTGTACACAAAGAATCCTTCAAACGTTAATTAACATTAGATAAATTTGAGGTAAATAGAACACAAAATGTGAACATACCATTACCAAATGAAGAATTCAACCATATTATTTACAAATGCTAAAGAATTAAAAAGGAAGGAAACCTAGGGAAAGGACACAAAAAGCAATGATAAGATAGTAGTTCGAGAAGAATGCAACTTAAGGAAGTGATAAGATCGTTTTGTAGAAGAATATCCTCCAAAAAGGTTAAATGTGTAACATTTATTTTGAATAAATCTTATGTTAAATTCACAATGGTGAAATCGAAGTGATATTAGTATATTAAAGGGGTCACCTTTAAAATTATAATAGAGATTTATTTTTTGGAATTGTTATTTTTAGTATTTATCTTTAATAGATGTAAGATTGATGGGATAAACACCATATTTATATATTGTCTTAGAGTATTAGATGAGCGTCTTGGTTCTGTACCTTGGTGACTTAGTAGATGGAGATATTTTGTGCTCAAACTTGTATCAGTTTTCTGATGTAGCAAAGAAGCCTTTACCCCTTTGCATGATCATAATAGAGGTTAATAAATGAAAATGTTGTTTTCATGGTTTAAGAGGCCCATAATTTGGAGACAGAGAGGGATGTAGTTGATGATACAATAGTCCAAGATTCTTATGGATCTATAAGTTCAACATCATACCTTTGTGAAGATTATGAGACATTGCAAATGCTAATTATGGTGCCCAATTATGCTTGCAAACTTGGATCATAACTAGGGGGCTATACCTTTAAGAGGAATAGGGTGAAACTTGAAGGAGTCTTACTGGTCCAAGAACTCTTTTTCAAAGAGAAGAATTTGAAGAGTATTTTCATTGAATTTTTAAATTGTGGTATGAAGCATTGAGACGAGGTGTCAAAATATAAGGATTAATTAATGTTGTTGATTAAATGACAATTAGATAATAAAATTGTACCCATAAATTACTACATCTCCGATGACATAAACAAGGATCAACCCCATTGTATGAAATATCTTTAGGGGTGTGCAATATGATGAGGTTATCTTCTGACATGTTAGATGCAATTGAAAACTGGAAAAAAAAACAGGCATATCTCAACTTACATGGATATTTTGAGACACGTACACAATGAATCTTGCGATGAGTAAAATGGATGAAATGTAGGAAATTGAATGACGTTTCCAACTATATATATTGAAAATGTTGTTAACTATATAAAGTTTGATATTTTCTAATGGGCACCTTTTATTTTTGTGGGTGCATCCTTTGAGTGCCTAAATTATGGAATCAACTTATAAAAGTTGGTGGACATATAGAGAACAACTAGCACTAATGCACCTCTATTTTCCAAAAAAAAAAAAAAATTAATTTTTTCAATTATCTAAGTGATCAAACCTTGAAAACAGTACATTAAGTGTGGGTGAATCCTTTGAAGGTCTTAATGCAATTATTTCAAAATGGTTTTTTTATAGCATGTAGAGGTCGGTGTCCTTTAGTGCACCATACATTTTTTTTTTTAAATGGCTCAAAATCAGAAGAGTTATGGACAAAACACTAACACTATGTTTTTTGAGTCAAGGAGTCATGACACAAGAAAATTAAGAAAAATAGAAAAATATATTTATTCTTGTTAAAAATTACATATATGGATTCTGCAGGAAAAAACATATTTGTGTCTGAAATTTCATCAGAAATGATGGTGTGTAGCATACTATAACTAGCATCTAATCGTGAGCATATTAGGGTGTGTGCAAGAAGTTGAGGGTCTCTTTTGGCACGTTAGATGCAATACAAAACTGAAAAAATAGGCATCCATCAACTTGCATGGATATTTTGAGACACTTACACAATGAATCTTGCGATCAGTAAAAAACAAGAAATGTAGGAAATTGAATGACCTTTCCAAATATATATATTTTTTTCTATTGAAAATGTTGTTAACTATCTAAAGTTAGATAAATTTTAACGGGCACTTTTTATTTTTTGGACAAATTATAAGGTATATGTTTTTGTGGGTGCAGCGTCTGAGTGTCTAAATGATGGAATAAACTTACGAAAACTGGTATACATATAGAGAACATATAGGACTAGTGCACAACTATTTTTCCAATAATAAAAATAATTTTTTTAATTTTTTTTTAATTATCTAAGAGATCAAACCTCGAAAACGGTACGTCAATTGTGGGTGCAGCATTTGAATGTCTTAATGCAATTATTTGAAAATGGGTTTTTTATAGCATGTAGAGGCTGGTGTTCTTTAGTGTACCATACAATTTTTTTTTTAAATGGTTGAGAAACGAAAGAGATATGGACGAAACACTACCAGTGTGTTTTTTGAGTTGAGGAGTGATGACAGAAGATAAATAAGAAAAAACTAGAAAAAATTATGTATTCTTGTTAAAATTTACATATTTAGAATCTGCAAAAAAAACCATATCTGTTTCTAAAATCTCATAAAAAATGGAGGTGTGCAGCATAATCAGATGAACCGCTAAACACGAGCATATTGAAAATTTGGATATAATGCTGAATTTGCCATGGTTTATCATACTCCAAGGCACATGCATGTTGAATCCGAAGCAAAGTACAAAGAAGACACATAGGCATAGGAATTCCATGAAAGCATGGGTGGAGGCTCGGCCTTATCATTTGGAGGGAATAAATTTTTGAATTTAAACAATACGCAAGCGCGATTTAACTAAAGAAAACACGTACGCATTATATAGAAACAAAACACGAGTGCTTTATTTGCATACAAATCGCGTGCTCATATTGTAAAACCAAAAATAGAGTTCATCATCATTTTCATCTTCTTCATCATCTTCAACTTCATCATCATCATCATCATTAACATGATCATCATCTTCAACTTCATGATCATGAACATCATGAACATCATCATCACCATCAACATCATGAACATGATCATCACCATCGTCGTCATCAACATCATCATCATCATCACCTTCCTCATCATCTTCATCATCATCATCAACATGATCATCATCTTCATTACCTTCATATTCATCTTCATCATCATCATCATCATCACCTTCCTCATCATCATCATCATCATCACCGTCGCCATCATCATCACCATCGCCATCATCATTATCCTCATCCTCATCCTCATCAACATTATCATCATCCTCATCCTCATCGTCATCATCAGCTTCATCATCACCATCATCATCATCATCATCATCATCACCATCGTCGTCATCATCATCATGAACATCATCATCATAACCATCGTTGTCATCATCATCACCATCATTGTCATCATCATCATCATCCTCCTCCTCATCATCATCACCTTCATCATCGTCAACATCACCATCACCATCATCATCATCATCAACATCACCATGACCATCATTATCATCTTCATCATGTTCATCTTCATCATTATCATCTTCACCATCATCACCTTCATCATCATCATCATCATCATCATCATCATCATTGCCATCATTGCCATCATCATCATCATCAACAACAACAACATTATCACCATCGTCGTCATTGTCATCATCATCACCATCATCATCACCTTCATCATCCTTATCATAATCATCACCATCAACATCATGAACATCATCATCATCATCCTCATCATTACCATCATCATCACCATCATCTTCACCATCGTCACCATCATCATCATCATCACCATTGCCATCATTGCCATCATCATCATCACCATCAACATCATGAACATCGTCATCATCATCCTCATCATCATCACCATCAACATCATGAACATCGTCATCATCATCCTCATCATC
>LPNX010893856.1:77034-78978 GCA_001517045.1 Pseudotsuga menziesii
TTCATCATCGTCATCATCATCATCATCATCATCACCGTCAACATCATGAACATCATCATCATCATCCTCATCCTCAAACTCATCCTCATCATCATCATTCATCATCATCATCATCATCATCACCTTCATCATCGTCATCATCATTCATCATCACCATCAACATCGTGAACATCATCATCGTCATCCTCCTCCTCATCATCATCCTCATCATCATCAACATCAACATCTTCATCATCATCCTCATCATCAACATCATCAACATCATGAACATCATCATCATCCTCATCACCATCAACATCATGAACATCATCATCATCGTCCTCCTCATCATCATCACCTCCATCATCATCTTCATCCTCATCATCATCATCATCACCATCAACATCATGAACATCATCATCACCTTCCTCATCATCATCCTCATCCTCGTCATCATCATCACCTTGAACATCATCATCATCATCATCAACATGATCATCATCATCACCATCAACATCGTGAACATCATCATCATCACCATCAACATCATGAACATCATCATCATCATCCTCCTCATCATGAACATCATCATCATCCTCCTCCTCCTCATCATCACCATCAACATCATGAACATCATCATCATCAACATCATGAATATCATCATCATCCTCACCACGAACATCACCTTCATCATCACCATCCTCATCATCATCATCATCATCATTCATCACCATCAACATCATGAACATCATCATCATCATCCTCACTATCAACATCATGAACATCATCATCATTCATCATCATCATCATCCTCATCATCATCATCATCCACACCATCAATTTCATGAACATCATCATCATCACCTTCATCATCGTGAACATCATCATCATCCTCATCACCATCATCCTCATCACCATGTTCATCATCATCAACATCATGAACTTCATCATCATCATCATCAACATCATGAACATCACCATCATCATCATCCTTATCATAATCATCGCCATCAACATCATCATCATCATCATCATCATCATCACCATCATCTTCATCATCATCACCATCAACATCATGAACATCATCATCATTCATCATCATCATCACCATCATCACCTTCATCGTCATCATCATCATTCATCATCACCATCAACATCGTGAACATCATCATCATCATCCTCATCATCATCACCATCAACATCATCAACATCATCATCATCCTCATCATCATCCTCATCATGAACATCATGAACATCATCATCATCCTCATCATCATCATCACCATCATCACCATCATCATCATGAACATCATCATCATCATCCTCATCATCATCATCACCTTCATCATCCTCATCCTCATCATCATCATCATCATCATCACCGTCAACATCATGAACATGATCATTATCATCCTCATCCTCATCCTCATCATCATTCATCATCATCATCATCATCACCTTCATCATCGTCATCATCATCATCATCATTCATCATCACCATCAACATCGTGAACATCATCATCATCATCCTCATCATCATCACCATCAACATCATCATCATCCTCCTCATCATGAACATCATGAACATCATCATCATCCTCATCACCATCAACATCATGAACATCATCATCATCGTCCTCATCATCATCGTCACCTTCATCATCATCGTCATCATCATCACCATCAACATCATGAACATCATCATCACCTTCCTCATCGTCATCCTCATCCTCATCCTCATCACCACCTTGAACATCATCATCATCATCATCAACATGATCATCATCCTCACCATCAACATCGTGAACATCATCATCATCACCATCAACATCATGAACATCCTCCTCCTCCTCCTCCTCCTCCTCCTCATCATCCTCCTCATCATCAACATCAACATCATGAACATCATCATCATCATCCTCCTCATCATCATCACCATCAACATCATGAACATCATCATCATCA
>LPNX010893856.1:114555-132447 GCA_001517045.1 Pseudotsuga menziesii
TGTACTCTCATATCTTGGAAATATATCATGAATTTTGGATATGTTACTAATGAGATAATATTTTACATTCACACCAAATTTCATAAGTAAATATGGTGTTTAAACCCTAAGACAAAGCTAAGAAAAAGAACTATTGTGTAGAAAAATTGCTATGAACACAATGTTGTATTATTTTGATCGATGCACTCATTTCTTGGAATCAAGGTCTAAACTATGAACCAAGAACACATTGCAGTAATTTCCAAAACCACCATCACATAATGCAAGTGTCCAAAACCACCACATAGTATAAAGGATTGATATTTAATTGGTGTTCTTTAATACTTTAGATTTAAGGTCTGAAATTTGGATATGTTGGAGAGGACAATTCATCTATCTTCTCTCCAAATTTCATAAAAAAAGACTATCGATTTTAAATACTTCATCCAAGATACACTTTATTTAGAGACTATGCATAGATTTATGCATCAAAACTATCAATTTTAAGCACTTCATTGAAGATGCACTTTAATTAGAGATTATGCATGGATTTATGAATCAAAACTATCAATTTTAAGTACTTCATCCAAGAAGCACTTTATTTAGAGACTATGCATATATTTATGAATGATTTATTAATTATAAAAGTATTTGAGTTACATACAAGAAAATAAAAAGGCTCGGGAATCAAATAGTCATGTCCCTATAACTTAAATAATTGAGAGATTGATGTAATCAGGTATTTTTGCCTCTCCATTGTTTTGTAAAAGAGGCATGAGAGCACTAACGATTGCATTCTAATAACAATCTGTTAATTAGTTGTTGGATGATCTAACTCTTAGGCCTGGATTATACTCTAAGTTCGGATATAAGAGTCATAATTTTCTATATTTTTTTAAAGTGTAAAAGGGAGCATGATGGACATGTAATTAATGAAATTAGTTATTCAAAGTTGACATAGTCAACAAGACACCTGATAAAAAGGTAGTAGAGAAAGAGTTAGAATCAGAAAGAGAGGTCCTAAACTTGGTCTCATTGCATGTAATGGTTCATTATAGTTCATCCTTCTTCTCCAACACTCTCTTGTTTTTTCATCATGTCTTCCATTTATATTGTTTTGTCCATGTTCCTTCCATGAATTTCTTGGTGGTTTTCATATTTTCTCCTCTCCTCTCTTGGAACACAAGCCTTCTAGATCTCATCCCTCAAGATTTAGATTATTGGTATTAATAAGGTTACCACTCCATGGGAATGATGGTTTGAAGCATAATTTGGGTTGAAATATTTGTACGGATCTTCGACCTCCTTTTGGCACTCTCAGAGTCTATTTGTTGGGCCATACAGTGTAAGTATAATAGTAGGTCCTTAAGCACTACATGTTTTTTCAACTCTCGGATCTTTGTTCACCATGCAGGAGAATCATACATGGATTTCACTACATACAATGATCTGCAACATTTTTACAATTATTACAGGGTTTCTACATTGTATCTAGAGGTTCCATAATCTCTACAACAACCCATGTTTCTCTACAAACTAGGTTGGCATTCTTTGTGGTCATCTACACTCTCGCTCGATCATTATTTTATCTTTATACAATTATGGAACAACTTAAATTTCATTTTTGCATGCATATTGAAGCTTGGAAAACCTCATTCCATCCCTTTGTCAATCTATCCACAAATATACAATCGTTATAAAAGATAAATGATAAATGGATTGTAGGCCAAACCACCTATTCAAACTTTAGACGGATGATGTGACCTCTATAGGATGTTTCATAGGGTCTATTATAGCTCATTGGAAAGGTCTCTTCGTCATTTCAAATGGATATTTCACAAAATTTTGTTTCATTTTCTGGTTTGAGAGATATCATTGATTAAAGCTCTATATACATTTGTCTCAAGACACCCACATGCACCCTCAATTTCAATGATTATTTTTGGTACTCAACTAGATACTACAAAAGGAGTTCCATATATCAATGGAAATATCTCTTCAAGATTTTAAATGGGTTTTTGATGAAATTTGATTTTGTTTATCATATCCAAAGTTAGGAATAAATTTGAGGCCAAACATCAATTGCACCAAAAGTCACAAATTTTTCATGATTTTTTTAATCTTGAATTTATTATATCCCTAATTTTTTACCAATGTAATTTATTGGGAATATAAAGTTCACCAACATTAATTTGGTACCAAGAGAAATATTGATATTGTCATTGCGAGCTTAGTTATGGGCCATCTACATCCGACGATATTGTTTTTTAAAGGGGGGGGCGTTCTTAGGGTTCTAGCTTAAACTCTTTAAATAGTCTATAGGTTGTTATGTGTCATGATGATCTATATTAACCAATGCCAATAAAGTAGATATACTATGAGAGCAATATTTGTAAGAAGATTTACTAGAAGGTTCCACCTACTAGAAAGTTCATTCACTAGAAGCTATATATAGGAGTAAAAGTAATGTAACAAGATGTCTTGTAAAGTATTTATGGTAATTAGAGGTTGCACCTTGAAGAGGGTAAAAAGAACATTGCTTTCATCAATAAAGGTATTGATCTTGTGATATTTTGTTATCCACAATTGTATGTTGCTATGGTAATTTTGTCCCTTTTTCATTATGGAATCTTGCGTTATTCTATTTCTACTTTGAATTTCCAATTTGCTAAAATACATAACAACATATATCTTCTCTAATGAAAATATGAGCACATTTTACAAGATGCTATTAATTTTGTTAATAATGCTTTCGATAGATCTCATTTTATTGGATAATTATTGAACACATTAACTAGATTCGAATAGTCCATCAAATACCTAGATTTAGAGTAGAACTAGACACCATATGAAAGACTTTGCATAAGAGCTTGTCCATTGAATTCACGAATTTAGAATGCCGTGACCTATAAGAGATAGTTTAACATTGTAGAAAGCAAAACAACTCGAAAAAACATATTAAGAAAGACGATTGCAAAAAAGAGGGGAAGACATAGGCTAGAAAGGTTATAAAAAATAATTTTGACAAATGCTACATTCTAAATCCACAAACCTTTTGGAACAAGAAAATGAAATGAGAATACTACCAAAGCAATTCTGTATGGAAAATCAAATTTTGTAGGACCCTCTTATAAGAATGATTTGGAAAAAGTCATCGTAAAATTACTTAAATATAGACTACTAAAACTTTTAACCTTTGAATCATGTTGATCTACATTTATAATAACCTCACTTTAAAATTCAAGTATTATATGCCAAGTGGTATTTCAATAAAATCAAAACTTTGGAGTATATGAACAACCAGTGATAGTTTTTGCTATCAGCAATGCTTCAACCAATTTTGAACACCAAAATTTGTTGATGGTCTTCAAAGTTGTACAACAAAGAAAGGATATTAAAATAGAATACTAAGTAGCAATTGCCCCAAAAAGGTGCGACAATACGTCGATAGGTGGTTGTTGGAGGGTGAAATTGGTGGAAATGGGAAACTAAAATCGAATATTATTTTGGGGAAAATCACAAAAAAAAACTCATGAACTAAATTTTTCCAATGGTGTAGAGTTGGCCTTGTACCTTGACTATGATCACAAATAAAGTACCAGTGTTGCAAGGAAGGAAAATGAATGGTCAAGTTTAAAAATCCCTTCCAGTATAACACAAATATGCATTCAAATATTAAATGTAGGAAGAATTAGCAACTAACTGAACACAGTTAGCATTTTCATAGCACTTCTGTCAACCAAAGATGGAAAACCTCTTTCAAAAGAGAGTATTTCAATGAAATTCCTAATCCTTTTGACTTGCTAATCATCAAGGAATGGTAACAAGCAATAAACAAATTGATTCACTACTTTTGATTGTGCCATATATTTGCCCAATAATTTAGAAAGAAATTAGCTCACATTTCCTAGGTTTTGTAATGCTTTGCCTCTTATTTTCCCAACAAAGGTGAAGCAAATTTTGCATACTAGAATTCAAGAAAATTATGCTCTTTAAAATAGATGGCCATTTGAATTGAAACAAGAGTTTTGAAAACACAGAATCGTTCATGTATACTTCATATCAATTTTGGTGAATGTTTTTATTTATTAACAAATATTTGTTTTCATGTATACGTAATATGCACACACACAAGACTGGGGCACTACCATGGTGATTCTTGTTTGCAAATGATTTATCTATAATCAGAGCAAAGATTCTTATAAACCCAATTCGATTTTGAAGAGGATGAGATTTTATCAACTATCATGCATAGAATCCATTCTCATTGGCTATTTCCTGGTATGGAATATTTATCTTTGATTTCTTTTGCATGTGCATATATAAACATGAAAGGCATAGACGTTAGCAGTGAAGAATTGTTCCATTCGCCAACAAAGAGAAGCAATATGCGTGTGTTAACACCAATTCATTAATTGAAAAGGTTATTATTGTAAATGAACCTGTGTTAATAATTTCTTCCACATGACTGCCATAGAGAAGAAACATCACAAGGACGCTAAGCTGCCAGATCACAATTAGTTGAGTGATATCCTTTCTTCATCAAAACACTTGGATATTTAATGATTTTGAGTTGAGGATATAGACAACTGTGGTCGGACTCACCATTCTCGACCGTGAAATTTAATTTGAGAGGTTCATCAGCGAGGGCTTTTCTTAGCTGGAGCATAAGCTTGTATGATGGATTTGTGGGATCGTTGATGTATGAGAAAAGAGAATCTTCCACAATGATTGTTGATTCTCCCTCTTCTAAATCCTCTTACACCTCTATTAGTGTTTCTTCCTCCTCTTCTATTGATGCTAGCTTGAACTTGTGATTTGAATGCATTTTCCATAGAGGATCTATTTGACCTATTGAGACTTTGCTCACGATTTTGTAAAGATCCCATAAGACCATCGATATAAAATTGAGACAAATCTTTAGATTCTTCAATAGCTACAACAATTGGGTCAAATCTAATAAGAAGACTCCTCAATATATTTTCTACAACATTTTGATCATCCAAAGTATCTCCATGAGACTTTATTTTATTTACTATACTCAATGCACAAGTGAGAAATTCATTTATTGTATCAGAATTCGACATTTACAAATTTTCAAAATCTCTTCTAAGCATTTGTAATCTTACCAACTTGACTTTGATAATACCTTGATAAGAGTTTTGTAGAGTGTCCCATACACGCTCCTTCCTTTCTTTGAGACTGAGGTTCGAATATTGAAAGAAAAAAAAGGAGCGCATATTGTCTCTCTTTTTATCATAGCGTGGAATTCTATTTTATGTTTTAAAAGAGTATACTATCATATCGTGGAACTTTATTCATTATATTATAAAATAGGGTGTAATAGGAATGTATAATTTTTGTGTGTCCTCTTGGATCTCAATATTTTTGGCATTTTTAATTTTCCGTTTTATTCCTTTTACAAATTTCGATTCCGTTAGAGAATGTTGTCTGCAAGTTCGGGAGTTTTTCCCGAAAATCTTCTCTGAGAGTTGTATAAGTGAAAGCAACAAGATGGGTGATCATTGTTCCTGAGTCGACGATTTTTCCTCCCCGGTTGGCTATACTCATTGTCCAGACGGAAATGACAGTGTCCCCAACACTAATTCATTGCAAGGTCATGTAATAGAATGTCCAAAATGAAGGATCTTTTAGCAGTGTTGTGAATTGAAAAATGGAAGTGGAAGTGAAAGATTCCTTCCTAAGCACAAGGGATCTCGTAGATGCAGACGACTCCAAGATCGGGAGACAGTAAGAAAACATGTTTCCAAATAATTCAACACTAGTGGGTTGATTCAACAACAAAAGCACTCTGCCCCCCAATCCCATCAGCCATGATGCCGATAGCTCACGGCCTTGGCACAACCAAATGAGAAATTAGGAAGATGTTGAGTGCCAAGAGTGATGGTATTTGAAGAAAGAAGACTGCTAACCTTGCCTGGGATATGGGTGTCAGATCCCTACTTCAGATCAAATTCACATTCTAACTGCATCCGACAAGTCTTTTCTCTAGATTTTCCTTTCTGACATGGCTCTGAATCACAGGCTAGTGTTTCATATGACGAAGACATTGTGGGGTTGAAAGGTGAAGTGACAGTCTAGTCACAATTTTGACATTGTTTGCATGGAATCTAAGCGAGATCACTACCAGTGTCTATAAGTGTATACATGCTTTGCTTCGACGTCCCAAAATCAACTTGTATTATGTACTCCCCGATTTTGAATTTCAATGCCGACTAAACAAGGACATTGGCTTCCTCTTCTTCATCGACTTTGAATGAACAAGAAGTATACTTCAGAAAGTGGAGGCAACTGGGGTTGACTTTAACTGATTGAGATGGACTCAGTGGTGCCAACAAGAACCATGCAATGGACCTCTCACAATTGGTAGAGAATGAATGATGGAATAAGTTGAGACCCCAGACAGAACAAACAACCACTGACGCATTCGCGGAAAAATGGAAAACAAAGGAAAAACAAAAGCGCTAAACTCTAACCAAGAAGTTCGACATATTGTGGGTCATTATCAAATCATCGTTTTGTAGTTTGAATTCACCAGGGATTTCTTTCATATTTCACCCATATTTTATAATGTCGTTAGAAATTCCCATGTGGTGTGGCTCAGTCCTCAATTACTCATTAAAATATTAAAGAAACTCTTCGTGTTGGGGTGAGATGGGAAACTCGACTACGTCAAACTGACAGGATTAGAGAGGAATGCATAGGAACACCCATTCCTCATCGATACTCAAGAAATAGAAAAAAATACATCTCTACGGTCTTAATTATTTATATAATATATCTTTTAATATAAATTCATTTATTTTCTCAATGATCCCAATAATATCTATCTTAATTCTTTATATAATATATCTTTTAATATAAATTCATTTATTTTCATTTCATTTTCATTTTAATGTGCATTTCTAATTATTGATCCATAATTAAGTACAATTCAATGTTATATATGTCACATGATGTTAAGGGTTCTTCTAAAATAAATTGTCATTTAAAATTCGTCCACTCTTTAGACCTTTACCATTCTACTTTAAACATTTAATCACTTTTCATTAAAAAATACTTTTAAATCCTTTCCATGATATGCAATATTAATTTTTTTATTTTATTTTACATTTATTAAATTGTCCTTTAAAATTCATTCACTCTTTCCACCTTTACCATTCTACTTTAAACATTTAATAACTTTTCATTAAAAAATACTTTTAAATCCTCTCCATGATATGCAATATTAATTTTTTATTTTATTTTATATTTATTAGAATATTCCCAAAAAGTTAAACTTGTACATATTTTTTAAAACTTTTATCCTTTATATAAAATAAAAAAGTCTCCCAAACTTAAACCTTGTGGCCACTTTATAAACTCCATGAGAATCTTTTCATGAAACGCTTAAACCAAATACCTTCGCTTCTTTTTCACTTGCGTTTAGATCTCCTTAGAGCCTATCCACATCGATTTGTTTTGTTGAGCCAGTTTTCTCTCATGCAGACTCTTGGACGACTTCTTCTTCGGAAGCTACAGCTTTTGTCGACCCTTTAACTCTCCATTAAACTTGCAATTCGCATTCTTCAGTAGCGATCCGATCGATTTTCTTCCAATGGATTCGTTATTGTCAAGTACACCAATCTATAGTCATGCGGATCAGATTCTCCCTTCATGGCTTTACTCACACACGGGTGACGGATCTGCCTTTTTCACACTAATTTCTCGTCATGCCCAAACTCTCACGTTGATGAACATTCCAGCCAAGCTGTCGGGCGATCCTCTCAACTCCTTCATCGATTTAATGGTTTTCTTCTCACACTGCGGTATTCTTTGTGGTATTGTTCTTTTCTCAAGCGGGGAAGGTTTCTGGGTAGGGGTTTGCCTAGATCCTTCTCTTCGTCTTCTTCATGGTGATCAATAGTATTCTGTGAAAAAAATCGAACCAGTGGACATGAGAAAAGCACAAAGTTAAGCCCTGCAACCTTCTACTAACAAACGATATCGACTGCTCTTTCAAAGTAGACGGGCTCCTTATTACATACGTCGAATTTACTATTCAACTCTACAGAACCGTCTTTTCCAACGTGTTTTTTCGGGCATTGTCTGATTTGCTGTGATATATTGAAATTTAAATCTTCGTTTTCTACAGCTTAACTAATGGCATCCACATGTCTCTTCAAAGTCAATTCCAAGAGTACTTTGTTTCTGCATTACATTATCAACTACCGGTACTTCAATGTCGGAATTTGACGGAAGTTCATTTAGGGAAGGTTGGAATTAGAATTAAACTTCAACCACTGTTGGCAAGTTCAGCTCCTATTTGTTGCATGGTTCAAGAATTATTCAATGGAAAGGATTAAGCATTCATAGGATGATGCTATGGGATAGTCACTCTTTAGAAGAAGACTTTTAGTTGGACTTTGGATACCTAATCTCTTTAAACAATTTCAAGTTACTACTGCAATCCTGCCAATTTCAACGAACTAAGACTATTAGTAAATGGCCTGTAATTGAGAGTGACTAAGATGGTCGTCGAGTTGAATAAATGGTTTAATATTAAGACCTTCACTTTTTTAAGAACCTTGAAACTTCTGAACTTCAGCATACAAATTTCACCCACTTCTCAAAATTGTCTGAGAATAGTTCACACAGCAACCTTCAATATGTCATGATTTTACCCTCCTCGTGCTAACTGCAACGTGATCAAAATTGACTTCCTATTTTGATTGAAAGCTGTGGCTTTTCCCATTTTCATTTTCTTTTTCTAAGTATGGTCCCTCTATTTCAACGTGAAACAAATTCATCGCCTGACGTTCTGTCTTTATTTTGCTGTGCTTATATGTCAACAACACTCGCAGTTACGTGGCCAAATGGTAAGAAATATTGCTCTAGAAGGTCGCCAAGGCCAGGTCCGACAGGAGCAGGGCCACTATGGTGACAGAAGCTGAAACATATTAAGACAAGGCAGTGAGCAATGTAGCCTCTGTTGCAAAGCTTGCGGGCCGGAGCGAGGACCCCCTCCACTTTCCTGCGATGGCTGGGCAGAAGCAACGATCGGCGAAGCTGGGGCCGGGCTTGCGGACAGTGGAGAGAGAGCGGGGCTCGGAGAGGGTACAGAATCGGCTGGCGCTGGAGCAATGGCGGGAGGAGCTACAGAAGGTGCAGGGGACGGAGTAGATGCAAACAGTGTTAGCAACGAAGCCTAGGGGACGGAGTAGCTGCGAATGGTGTAGGCGATGGAATGGCCACCGAGACCACAACTGGAAAACACGTTAAAAACGCCTAGCCAGAAATAGTATGGCGTAATTACCACCAAATGGATCTTTTGTGCGTCATCCACAAACACTGCCAAAATGGTATAACGTGTCACGTTTTTATTAGAGGAAGGGACGACCTCCTTCCAACCAATCAGGTCCATTTTTACGTCGTACGGCATTTTCTCTCCGAACTTGTTCGGAAAAGAACTGTTCCTTTTCGTCGTCTATAGCTCGAATTAGATGCTGGCACGTTTTTGATGTTTGTTTGTTGGTTTTCATGTTTACCCACTATGTTGTCGTGGTTGTTCTCGGTGTGGGCACGGGTTTTCACGCTTACGTGTTGCAGAAGTTATCTAATTTACAAACTCCTACTCACATCTCCCATGTATCTCCTGACATACGAAACCCTCAACAGTATACACAGGGCAGGGCGTCGAGGAACCCTCAACAGTATACACAGGGCAGGGCGTCGAGGGTTTTGCCTAGAAGCTCATATCTTCCATCTTTGGATTTTATCTAATTTATTCCATTTTCGAAGGATTTCGGCAGTTGCAGAGCAGACATGCCACACCGAACAGTGAAGAATGCTGCGGAACGGCAACTTCAGGATATCGTTAATGGTGACCCGGCCGAGGGAATGGGAAAATTGAAGGCATAAGACATAAAATCTAATGGACCTTGCGTTCAAGGAGAGAAACCTAAGGGATTTGGGCTGAAGAAATGGAGGAGGAAGCGGCGAGGTTCGATTAAGGATGCTGGAGGTGTGCATGAATCTCAGAGAATCCTCAAGAGAGGGTTATCTGTTGCAGGCCAATTGAAGGCACCCAACGGAGCCCCTAGTGAAAGCAAGGTGAAATCCGATGCAATTCGGTCTGATTCCTCTGTTGGTAATATTGAGTTACCTTCTGCGGCCAGAATTGTTTACCAGGACCGGATGTCGGATTCAGAGTCCTGGAATTGTTTACTTGCAAGTTAACATTGCTCTTATTTTTCTTTTTTAATCTTGATGGTTTGATCAATACTGGTTTGTCACCGGTGTTAGACTAATTAAATAATGTCATACATAGTTCAATAAGCTTCATGAAGATTTTTAGAGTAGGTTCTAAACCACTTCAAGATTTGGCAAACCTCAATAGATTTATATGCGTGTTCCCAGTTTTTGCAATACATTTTATTTTTAAGATAATAAAATTTATTCAATACTGTATATTCATGTCTGAAGATTGATATCAACAAGCTTTTGATGGTACAAACATGTGACTTTTTACATGTTATTGTAATCTGCGTTTTAGTTCTAATTATTTTGATTGTTTTTAAATTTACAGGCAGACTCGCCCTGGAGAAGGTATGCTATGCTAATCTTCGTTGTTTTTACCTGCATCAATTTTCACACTAGTGTAGAATAACATGTCCTTACTAGCTTATCTTTGGTGGGTGCACATTATCATAGAATTTTTTTTGTTGTTGCCAATTATTGATGAAGCTTGTATGCTTGGCATTTGACCCTCCAACAAAAAAATCTTATTTTCATGCCATGCAAACCCCTCCTGGTTCTCATTGTCTTCCATTCCACATTATCATCTTATTTGATCCCATTTACTACAGTGGATGAAGTGAGCATTCTTTATATTATCTCCAACCTTTATTTCCACTGGTACCTTTTGCTATTATTGCAAGACCACTTTCAATATCAACTACATAAAACCAATTTTATTCTTTGCATCTACATCCTCTTTTCTCAAGTCATGCCTTTAAGTATACAAACAATTGTAGCATAAATTAATTTTCATTTTAAGCCAATAGAAACCAATATGATATGGTAAATGTGATATACTATTGTGTGGAGACAACTCATTATTTTGATGTCCTTTCTGGTATTTCAGATTTCTTAGATCTATGATTAAGCCTTTTATTGTCTTTTTCCCAACAATTGTTTGACAATGATGGTTTTATACAAAGGTATTCTCCATCACCTTCACCTCATCGGATGCGGTCAAGAACTAATCTCGTAGTCCTATCAGGTAATGTATGAAGAAACTAACATGATTTTGGATGTAAAAGACCCATGTTTTCACCCTGCAGTTGCAATTCTACTTGGTTCATGATTTTGCTAGCATGTGGATAGAACTAATTGTAGTAAGTGCTATTGACTGGCTTTCCAGGCAACGGAGGGGAAATGATGAAGCAGAGAATCCTGGAAATACCCTTTATGTCACAGCCCTCTCTACTCGTGTTACAAAAAAGGATCTTGAAGATCATTTCTCAAGAGAGGGAAAGGTTGGTCTTCTGGAATAGCTTTAGTGTGTTGGATGTATTTCAAGATTGTTGTTTTATTTTTTATATTTAAATTATTTTTGCTATGTTATGCAATTTTTATTGCAGGTTATTGATTGTTGCCTTGTAGTTGAACCTCGAACCAAGATATCACGGGGTTTTGGCTTTGTGACAATGGACAACCTTGAGGGTGCTGATCGATGTATAAAATATCTGAATCAATCAATCCTTGAAGGGCGCTTCATCACAGTGGAGAAGGTAAAGTGTCTCCATGCCATCTTTAATCTAACATGCCATGGAAAGTGGCTGTTCATTGGGGTGATATGACAGGTAGTTTTTTGAATTTGGATTTTTCATTCTTTAACGTTAATTTTTTGGTTACTCAGAGTATGTTGCCTCAACTATCTTGGTAGCAAGGCAGCTGTTTAATATCAACATGATGAGCCATCCATCAACTTAATCAGCTTGATTAATGCAGCTAGCTTTATTCTTTGCAACTAAATATTTCAAACATTGCCCAACTAAACAACCTGAGCATTTCACCAACTAATCAAGTGGGACATTTCACCAACTAATCAGGCATATAAGCTCTGATACCTCACACTCAGAATTGTGCAAATGCCTAGAGGTGCATCGGAATTATTGAAACTTGCATGCTAAATTTGGTGCTGAGAGAGCAATTTTTTACTTGTCTTTGCTATCATAATCATTCACTAGCTCTCTGTTAGTATTGAAGTGTCTGCATGGTACATGGTTACCTTTACACTGGAGACCTTGAGTGCTTCTAGAAATTTTCTTCCCAGCTTAGTCAATTGTTTGTAGACCAAATTGAGTATGAACAGTATGCCATTCCTCAGCTAGGATGTTGTAGTTATTAATGTCAAGGAAATGCAAGTTTGTCCATTGTCTTCTAGTATTTCTCTCTGTATAATGTTTCTTTCAGTTGTTTAATGAATTTAGTTCAGACTACTCTAGTATATAAATTCTATCTGTTTATGTTTCAGTCGAGGAGAAAGCATCCAAGGACTCCTACACCTGGCAACTATCTTGGGGTTAAAAGTACCTGTGAAGTCAGTAAGTTAAAACTTCAGATTTTCTATTTGTGAGAGCACTTTTCAATTGTTGTGGGAATAAAGAAAACTTGGTGCCGTGTGGAAGTTGTTTAAAATTAGATTATTGAGCTCATCTAAAATGTAAACTGAATATCCACTACATGAATGAAGATCACTTATTATTGATTGTTTTTGGTTCTTGTTAGGCTCCTATCATGGCCATGACAGGTGGCGAGGTTATTATGATCCTGATGGTTACAACTCATGTCGTTCTCCTAGACCTTCACCTTATCACGAGGGACATATGTATTCTCCTCGGCGGTCTCCTTTTCGAGGTGGTGGATCTAGAAGAGATCGTTCACGCACACCTCCTTACTCTCCTCCTTATGAGAGACTAGTCCAAAACCGTGGAGCCTATCGCTCCTACTCTGATAGATCAAGATAAAGATCCTGCATCATATCTATAGTAGAACATACCGTTGCAAAAGAAATTATCTTCCAAGTTGTTTCTTATGAGGTATAAATAGTGAAGTTGATTTCTGTTGAATGTTACCCAACATATATCCTGTCGAAGTCTTCTGCCCTACATTTTTTTAGATTGGCTTGCAAGCAGAGATATACTGGTTGGATAGTTTAGACCGTTCAACTCTTAGATGATACTCATTTAATGATATTATATGGCCTTCTTTTGCAGCCATGTTAGTTTTGCAGACTATTTACTAGTGGCTCATTAAGTTGTCTAAATGTAAGTCAAAATAGATGGTTAGATTTGCTCTTGTACTATTATTTTCAAGAAACTTGAAATTTCTTGCTAGGAAAATCTTTTTGTAGGGATGCGTAGATTGACTTAATGATTTGTCTTATATTTAGTATTAACTAGCTGGTTTAATGAGTGTACCATAGTGTATCCGCTACGTGTGCCAAAGGAGAACAATGGATGAGCAATCTATGTAAAAACTAATAGCAATTGCAAACACACTAAAAAATATCATAGTAATAGTAGTAAAAACAGCACCATGGCAATCCCCTACAAGAAGGTTACATCGAACACCCTAAACACTAAAATGCTTATCTTCCAAAGCCTATGGATCCTTCTCATTCCATTGTTTTGTATTCACTTCCATAGTGTATCCATTGAATAATTCCACTTTCACCCTATGTAAACACTACTGATACAAGAACAAAAATAAATCACTACAACTTGACCTATGTCCCAAATAGCCTAATAGGTAACATGATCTCAGTCCTCTTTTGAACTTCTCAGAATACCTTAAACCGCAATCCTAAAAAAGTACAATCATGTGAAGCTGGGTGATTCCATGAAGATGGGTAACACTTTTTGGCCAAATTTGGCGATGAAAACCTGATTTTTTACTCATGTGCTAGATAGAAGCCCTCAAAACGCATATATGCCATGTGAATTTTGACTTGCAATAACAAAACAAATTGTAGAATATTATGTTGGCTTCATAGTGATATTTTTTTTAAAATATTCCGATGTCATTTAATGTGTGAATGTTTGCATTTAATGAACTGTGTGACCTTAAAAATTTGAAGAAGCTAATAAGTGGCTCGTGTCCACGTAGAGTAATTCAATCTTGCATTAATAATTTAAAAAAATATATATATATGAGCATGATCTACATAAAATGCAGTGTGATGTGCATATTTTTTTGTTAATTTTTTTCGCATTATACAATTATTTATTATTTTTCGAAAGTGACCACATTCGATTTCAGCATCGTTTTAAACACATATTTGTCCACGTAAAGCTATTTTTTCTATTTTTTCAAAAATTGAAAAACCAAAGATACCCTTTTGAAGAGCGCACGTCGATATGTGATGTGTGCATTTTTAAGAATTTTTTGGCTGTGTATTTTTAACTCTGTGGATTTTTCTTTGAGCTGCTATGAAGTTGCAGTGTGGTTTTCTAAGTATAAGTTTTAGAAGTAATTAAAAAATAAATTTCATATGAATCCCAAAATGCATGTATGATACCTCAATGGATAGAAGATTCGCTGGTGAATTTATCGGTATCAACTCCGCTCAGTTATGTGCTAGGAATGGCAGGGTGTACACCTCTGCAAGGCACAGAAAATTTTTCATTTGTTTGAATGTGGGATAAGTCTATTTTCTTAAGCCCTCGACCGAGGTATTGAAATACCTCGGTTGAGGTCTTAACGAAACCTCGACCGAGGGTTTGTAAAGCCCTCGACCGAGGGTTTAACAAACCCTCGTTCGAGGTTTCATTAAGACCTCGACCGAGGTATTAGCTCAGTCGAGGTCCTAGTCATGTAAACTCCTTTGGAGCAAAAGCCTGGGAGTGAATTCAAACATTAAGCCATGATTCCCACATTCACAGTGTAATTGCATGCTTCAACCCATCCAGCTGTAAGAAATGAGAATCACTTCCAGCCGCTGTAGTCAAATTTTCAAACATTAAATACCCTTTATAAGACCTCTTTGGTAGCTATCAATGAGTTTCCAAACATTAATACAACTATTAGGAAATCTTTAACTTTTGTAAAAGAGGCCCAAGTTTATTCTTGACGCAAATTGTTTACAACAATAGGTTTAAAATATTTATCCCTTTGGCACTGTTTCAAAAGCAAGCACTAGTCTTCATCTTTACAAATCGTTAGATACATTCTAAAGAGTCCTAAGCAGTTCAAACATGGGCATTTAGGTTTCTTTATATTCTGCAGACAAAAATGAATATCAAAAGTCTTAAAACACTTAAAATTCTGTTTTGCTTATTATCCTAGAAAAAGCCTAGGAATATTTAAACTTTGTTCTGCTTATAATTAAAAGCCCCAGTATTATGTGAGAAGGCCAGAAGGCAACATTAGTTGTCCCATCCATAAATATTTTGAGCTGTCTCATTCACAAAGATTTTAAGAAAATACAGCACACATAAGCAAGTGAATAAGGGAGAGTAGACAGGAAGCAGAATTACAAACAAGGCACACACTTCTCCTAATAAGAGGTTGAATGTTAGAGCAGTATAATGTGAAACAAAAAAAAAACAATCTTTAATCACTTAAAATTGCATTGATAAGGATAATAATGTTCATCGAGTTGTCGTCTAGTGGCAACATGGAGAAGTTGTTGTGACAATCCTCACAGTTAGTTTCTCCCATGTGTGGAGTACAGGATGTGGCTAATGATCTTGAGCCTTGTGCCAAATAATGACTGTATCAATTGGGCCTTTGAGCAGATAATTGAAATGATACTGGAGAGTTACCAGCAACCCTGGAAGGGTGGGAGGGTTTACCGTTCGTAAAAAGACACTCTTCCATTTGGATAAAAAAAGGAAGTATCCTAGAAACAACTGTTTTTTTAAGAAGTGCTTTAACAAAGATGATACTTCGAGGGCTTCACTGCAAAGATCAGACTAAGTTGACAAGTACGAGCAGTATCTATTCCACCAAATCACCAGGGACTTGACCTGGCCCATCCCTTTGAACTCATGCAGTAGATGGGCCAAAACACAGCAAGAATGCAACCCTTGTGGACGATTAAACACCCCATCAACCTTAAACCAATAACCCGTCATGTCAATAAGTTCTCTAAAAAATCTGGTTAAAACACTGCTTAAGGTTTAATTTCTCAGACCATTTTGCAGAACCCATTACTAGGAAGTCCTCAAAAGGAAAATCCCAAAAATTAGACATTGACAGCTTGAGAGGCAATCTTAGGCCATGCATAATTTAATAATCTCCACTAAATTTCTCCTTATCACAAACTCTAACAGGGTGCCATGCATCATAGGATATAATTAACCTGAAACTGAGTTGCAATAAAATAAAATAAAAATTTCCACATATATCAATTGAGATCTTGTGATTATCACCACCGACTGCCATGCAAACGTCAGAAAACTACAGAGGCTGCGAATCAAAGCCATCCCAGGACGAATATGACCATAGGTTAATGGCTAGACACCAAGAAAAGAATAGATAAATGTAAAATACTTACCAATTCGACGGCAAGAACGGGAAACTGTGGCGAGGCGAGCAAGATCAATGGGTTCATCCAGGTAACTGAATATTCAACCTGCCCAAGCGCTCTACCAAACTTAGGGTATCTTCTTCCATGGATGATGAAGATTAGTTTAATTGACGTGTTTCTGCATTTTATCTAATCACACAATGTGTGTATTGTATTTGCAGCCTCATCTTGTCCTTGGCTTGATATCTCAAATTATCAAGGTACGTTTTGATGATATTTAGTTCTAACAGTGCATGGTAAGAGCTGCAATCTGACATGATTCATTTCAATCAAAATACTTATATAGTCATGTCAAAAATCCAATCTATTGTGCTGAAAATCTACTTTCAAGCATGGCAGTCTTAAATTCTGCCAATTACCATTCCTTGCTTGTCCCACTTGTTACATTTTCAAAGATAAGTTTAAACGGCATATGCTTCTTCACTTGCAGATTCAACTTCTAGCAAACCTAAGTTTGAAGAAAACACCACCACTTGGAAGTCCATCAACATGTTGTGAATGCTGACTAGCGTCGGAGAAGATATTAAAGAGACATGTATACTGATTACTATGAGGAGAAATAATAACAATGCTGCTTTTTATGGCATTTGTTGCACCTCTAATAATTTAAGTAGCCATAGCTTAATTTGTAGCAGAGAAATCAGAAAGCACAATATAGCTATGAATCATATTGAAAAAAAATGCAGTCATGTGTTGTATCTAGGGAAGGAAGAATTTGAGAAGTGCTGAATGATTACACTTTATATAGGGAGAAATAATTGTGTCGGGATTATGGTTGTGTTGATTCCATGGCAGAGAAAGTAGAAGCAATATTATACTTACTCTAATACTGTGTCTGCACTTTGATATTTATTCTTTGCTTTCTGTTAATCAATGGGAGTTTTGTAGTTCATTTGGGCTTTTTGTACTTCTTTCTCCACCTTCCTCCTGCGGTAGACCTGGGGCACTGGAGGTGTCTGCAATGGCCTCAGATTGGGTTGATTTCTTTAGAGGAATGAAGAAGCCAGTGGCAACAGTTGTTGTCTTCCTCTCATTTATTGAGAAACATGAGCTAGAATGGGAAATTCCATACTCCATAGCAAGGGTTTCCTTCAACTCTTTGTTATTGGCTTAGTTCTTTTATTTGTGCAAAGGATACTAGGAATCAATGGGATAGATTTATGGTGGCACAGCTAGAAAATGCAGCAGACCTTGATAATGGTATGATGGCACAGCTTTTTCCTCTGTTGATGCTAGCTTGTTCCTTTTATGTTGTCAAGACTGGAAATTCCAAGTTGTAGAAGGTAGTTTTTCAATGATAGAGCTCATATGTC
>LPNX010893856.1:132705-152079 GCA_001517045.1 Pseudotsuga menziesii
ATTTTGTGGAAAGGCTATACATGCTACTTATTTATATTTAAAAGGTATTGAATTGAAATGGTTAGCTTACATTTGTTGTCTGGATATGGGATTTCACTGGTAGTCACAGATCGCGAGATATTTACAAATATATATGCATGCATGATTATATTAACAATTCCAGAAAAACACAGACATGAAGAAACCTTTCTGCATAGGGTATTCCATCAAACCTTTTTTTTGGCTCACTTAACGGAGGAAGCTTGTTGTTCAAGTTATGGGAAGAACTTTGTCTAAGTTTATGTATCTTCTCGCTCTGTTCCTTGCAGATCTAAGTTTCAAACGATTTATGGTCCACGAATACCCTTTTGCAACCCGAGTTCTTCGCACAAGATAGGCCCCGGTAAATAAAACCCTCAATGAAGAATCAGTTTTGAATTTCTTGAATGTCTTGTATGCATGTGTTCTAAGTGGAGTTAAAATGACAGGGTATATTCTGCGAAAATGCGCTTCCTTTTTCTCCTTCTTCAGTTAAGATGACATGGCATTTTCATGTGGAATCTGGGGATTTCATGCCTATGTTCTAGTAAATACTAATAGCAATAAAGGAACAGGGAAACTGACAACCAATGAGTTGCCATAGTTGGGGACTCCAATGCATTCTACAACAAAAGAGGTAGACTCCATCTCTTTTGCAACAACAAAAAATAACAAAAAGCGAAGCCAAATAAGTGTTTCCGCCCAAAACTTAGAAAAGGGTAGTTGGAAATATAGATAATTTGGGAAAAGTTTAGCCTAACAGTGAACTAAAATTGTGTGGGTTTCCAACTCTACTTGGTTGTTTGCATGTAAAATAGATAGCAAATATCCTAGACACTATTTTCTTATAGCTCCATCACGTGCCCAAAGTTTCTTTCCTCATTAATTCTAAGGTCCTTGGATTACTCGCTCGTTATGAGTGATGTTACCTTGTGTGTTGAGGAGGGCTCTCAGATGGTTGTGTTGCTATGTTAGTTGGTTGGGATTAAAAAAATTTGCAGACGAAGTAATTGTAACATCTCTTTGGTAATTGTAATTCCCCACTTTGGTAATGGGAAAAAAAAGTAAAATGATTTGAGTTCCTATTGCTAGCTAGCATCAAGTCGGTGATTTGACTCGTTGGGCACTTGTGAGTTGGCCATTGAATTATCACTAAGAAAACCAATTCTATATTTTGTGTTTCCAATGAGTGAGCAATATTTTAATATTATCCTTATGGGCGGGATTCCACCACCATCATCATCAGAAGAAGAAAAACGCTTTCAGCTCCATTTTTCTAGGAGACTCTACAAGGGCACACCCTCATAAAAACACATAATTTTTATTTACTAGGGGAATTGACAATTGGGGCGGGGTTATTACTCATGAGACATGGGGTTGATTCCCATCCGCTACCACTATACCTTTAGGTGCATCCACACAGCCCCCCATCATGGAGCACGGGCTAGCCAAGGTTTGAACCCATGGTGTTGCAAGGAGTTCCCTAACAGTACACTCTGTTGCCACTTGGTCTATACCCGTGCTGGCCATAAATGCACATAATTAAAAACCACAAAAAACATACAATTTTTCTTTGAAGCAAGGATGGGGACTCACTACCCTCACCTTGCTTTTTCTTCTCTATATAGTTCTACCAAATACTAGATTTTGTTGTTTCTCACCTACAACATAATAGTTTTTGTATATTACATTGAGGATATTGAAGTTGGAATTTTGTGAACAAGCTTTAAAGTACAGAAAAATCTGGACAACAGAGGTTTTCTACCATATTCCAAATGCTTCAGGTCCAGCAAGCATTCTTTTAGTGAGAACTTGGAAAAGGATAAACTTTTTCTCGTTCCTTTAGCTGGAAAAGTGAAAACAACAGCTAGATTTGAACTATGGGTTGGTTGTATTCACATTCATGTAGATGATGTTGATAGTTCCCTGTGGCACAAATGGACGCTTATTGAGCATGGCTAGTGGTTTGAGCTTTGTTCCATTTCTGTTTTTTGGGTTAATTTTTGTTACGACAGTTTTGACTCTTTTCTTTTTAAATGATGATGGATTATTATATTTCATTTTGATTTAAAATGGGAAATACAATGATTCTCCTATGCATAAAAAGTTCTGTTATGTTTTAAATTTAGGATTTGTTGTGTTTTATCTTTTTTATATATTTGATATTTTGGGCAAACCCCCTATGTTGGGGATCCTAACATCCCCTGAAATTTGGGGGATCTCTCCACATGTCCCATTGATGCATCCCCATGTCCTCATGTCTCTGCATCCCTTAAACTTGGTGGAACAATGGTTACATGAGATGATTTCATTAAAACTTAAATCTTAATATTAACTGGCTTAAATTCCTATAAATTTCTTGATAGTATCATGAACTGAAATATTTCTTTTACCTTGCAGATCTTGTTCTAAAAGACAAAGTTTTTGTGCATGACCTAGAAAATCAGCGGATAGGCTGGACCAGCTTTGATTGTAAGTTTCTATTTTTGGATCTGTTTTGAGTATATGAAATCATTTTCCTCGTAAAATCTGTATGTTTGCCAAATTAGTCTCATATCTACAGTCTCAGAGACCTATTCTTGATGCTTAGTCAATAATGTGATGCAATATTGAATTTATATTGTAGTGCTTGAGCTCTGTTCATTTTGCTTGCTAAATAAAGCTTGCACATAAGAACTAGTCTATATATATGCTTACATTATGGTTGTGTTTTCATTCACCCAAAGTGCAATCATTCAGGCATCTACAGTTCTATTTGGAGAAGTTATTTAAATTGGTAATCTACGGGGGTGGGGGTCAGGCATGGGCAGTGTAGATTTGGTTCATCTATTTGATTAGATCTGATGATCCATTGTGTTTGATTTTGAACTAGTCCAAGTAGAGTGAGGTTTAAACTCTATGCAAACGTTGTAAGTTGAAAAGCAGCTTATTTGGATTTGATTTTTGCTTTCATCTATAGTTTTCTAAGGATTTAAAAAAAATGTTTGATAGGTGATTATACCGGTTTTGGATTGGGAGGCTGACTTTTAGAACACACACTCTTTTGTTTGTGCTTATTGCATCCACAGGTTTGTTTCCTGTTTTCTTGCTACCATCGGCACCTTCAATGTGGTTAGCAGGAATACACTTTGGATATGGCTTTGGATTCCTTATAGTAATGGCAGGGACCAGTGTGGGCATGTCTTTACCTTACTTCATTGGTTCACTTTTTCATAGCCGAATACAAGTATGGTTCCAACCAATTTTTTTCATTTACAATACAATTCAGCTGATTCAAGTTTCAGTATGTTTTTGTACATGCTAAAGTTAGGCAGAGATGTTCACAAGGGTGAATATTATTTCTGAACAAAGTTAATTTTTTGATGCAGAAATGGCTTGAAAGATGGCCTAAAAAAGCTATTGTGGTGAGTCTAGCAGGAGAGGGAAACTGGTTCCATCAGTTTTGAGCTGTTGCTCTCTTGAGGATCTCTCCATTTCCTTATATTATCTTCAATTATGCTGTTGTTGCAACAAATCTCAAGTATTGTCCATACATAATTGGGTCATATGTGATGATTTCATTAAAACTTAAATCTTAATATTAACTGGCTTAAATTCCTATAAATTTCTTGATAGTATCATGAACTGAAATATTTCTTTTACCTTGCAGATCTTGTTCTAAAAGACAAAGTTTTTGTGTATGACCTAGAAAATCAGCAGATAGGCTGGACCAGCTTTGATTGTAAGTTTCTATTTCTGGATCATCTGTTTTGAGTATATGAAATCATTTTCCTTGTAACATCTGTATGTTTGCCAAATTAGTCTCATATCTACAGTCTCAGAGACCTATTCTTGATGCTTAGTCAATAATGTGATCTTTTTCCAGAAAAATTCAATCCCAACCATCTACTCCTAAAAATCTTTTTCCAGAAAAATTCAAGTTTTCAACTCAGAAAAAACCATCTGAAAAAACACCATTTGTATATATTCCTATAAATCCAAATTTCAGCCTCAAACCTGAACCCTCCTGTCAATCCTTTCCTACCTCTCCCAAAAGAGAATTATCTCCAATACCGCCATTAGAAGAATCCTTAGGAGACATGACCTTGAATAGTTTTTCTATTACAGATGAACTGATTTCTTACATCATTAGGATACCTGGTCTCATCTATGAAAAAAAAAGCCTACATCAATAAAGAAATATAAAGCTTTAGTAGACTCTGGTGCAAGGATGAATATCATCAATCCTATCCTGGTACCACATAACTGCACAGAACCAAGTACTCTTGCAGCTATAAACACGGAAACAGACAGAGTAGATAATCCATGGCAGTGCACAATGAAGCTTTATATTTCATAAGACAAATGGATAATAATCACAACAGTTTTGTTCAAGATAGATCTTGGCATGATCCTAGGATCTCCTTTCCTAGCAAGACTATGGCCAAATGGATTAACGAGACAAAAAGGAAAGTTTGGTCATCATTTTACAATACAGGATGAATCTATTTTCTTCCCCTTCATCATGAAGAACAAGCCAAGTGTTCTTCACAGAATTGAAGCAATTCAAGAACACTTAGAAGAAATACAGAAAGAAAAGGAGAAGATCAAGACAGAGCTTCAACTCTTAGATCCAAAGTACATAACTGCACTGAACAAGGTAAGACACTCTCTACTTAAAAGCTATAGTTTAAATCCAACAGAGTTTTGGCATATATTCAAACATGGCGTTAATCTTCAATATGTGCCATATGTGCCATATTCATATGAAGTTAATCTTGACATATTGAAGATTAACTTCATCTTTGAATATATGCGAAAACTCTGTTGGATTTAAACAATTGATCCTTGTTAATGAGTGGAGTATGAGGCAGGCTGTTGAACACGCATATAATATCACATTAAAGAGATGGCATGGTTGGATTTCTGCAGCATCCTTCAATGTGAGCTTACTACAATGTTCTTTCTATTTTTCCAGATTTTACCAAAGTTAAAGATATTACTGTGCTGTATATTGATCCGAAAAGTTATGTATAGCAAGTAGGTTTTAAATTGATTCCTGAAAGGGAGAAGCTCATTGAGCTGTTAGGAGACCTGAATGATGATATTGAGAAATCAATGTCAGCTTTGCCTCCTCATCTACAGGAAATTCACAGGTTTCTGGTAAGTTCAGGATTTAAAATAAATTGTAATGTTTCTAGCAAAATATCATTATGTAGAAGTTCACTTGATTTGATCTTTCAGAATGAAGAGCAAAGCTACACATTTCATAGATTGAATTGGACGAACCTATAGTTTTGTGCATATTTGTTGTGTAGCAAAGCCTCTGTTTGGACATGATGAAATCGTCATAAGTTCTCTAAAGGTGAGCCAGGATCAACTAGTACTGGAAGGTTTCCATTGGAGTAACTTCTGATCCTAGTGAAGTGAGCCAGAAATATGATGTTTATACTTCATACATGAGATCAAACTATAATACATCAATGGGTGCATTTTAATAACAATAAGGTTTGGGCATTCAAGTATTATGATGTTATCAAGGGAGAGATCCAGTGGGATGGTTGACCCTCCTTTTCAACGGCATTTGCATAATGATGTGTAATGTTGTGTAATGCTTAGTAACGTCAACTTTTTTGTAAAGCATCACTTGTGAAGTTCATGAGTTCTAACAGTTAAAACAGTTTTCTCTCTGGGTAAACAGAAAATTATCCCTCCTATTTACCGGAATTTGCATAATGCTTAGTACCATGAACTTTTTGTAAAGCATCACTCGTGAAGCTGATGAGTTCTAACAGTTAAAACAGTTTTCTCTCTAGGTAAACAAAAAATTATCCCTCCTGTTTACTGGAATTTGCATAATGCTTAGTAACATGAACTTTTTGTAAAGCATCACTCGTGAAGTTCATGAGTTCTAACAGTTAAAACAGTTTTCTCTCTGGGTAAACAAAAAATTATAAATTTCTGGAATATGAAATGGTGTAGAATTTTTGGTAGAGGAGCATCAATCAATGTAGCTTTTCATTATAAAGCACCTAGTATGCTTTTATTTTGACTTTACTTCATGTTGTGCACAAATTTTCAGTAACATTTAAATTATCTAGATTGGTTGCTTTGTAAATTGTATCTTAGAAGTGGCTTTAAAGATTTCTGTTCAAAAGTCTCGTTGGCTATACTCGAAAGGTGATTATTACTTCCAAATAAGGGTTTTGATTTTTTTCATTTAGTTGCATCCCCTTGTTGAACTGTCTCAAAATTTCCTCTTTAAGACCTGGTAGGAAGAAGTATACATTATTAGTTGAGAGGGTTTGAGGTGCATGACTGTGATGGCCATGTATGAAAATTGAAGATAGCCATTTATGGGTTGAAGTAGGCACGTTGTGCTTGGTTCTCTAGGATTGGTGAGTTCTTGTTAGGTTTGGGGTTCACCAAAACTACTGTAGATCCCAATTTTTATATTTATTTGATAGATCTTATTTGTTTGTTTTGATCTTGTATGTAGATGACTTAATATTTATTTGGGGTTTAGAGAAACTCATTTTAGGTTGTAATGCTGAGTTGGCAAGAGAAATTGACATCAAGGATATTGGATTGATGCACTATTTTTTGATTTTGGGTCTAGAGGAGTGGCAGAATATAGGTGAAATTTACCTTGGGCAAGGAAAATACACAGTTGAGATCTTGAAAAGATTCTAGATGAAGGATTGTAAATTCATGACCACTCCTATGGTGATGCATATGAAGTTGCATGCTGATTTGGATTCAGATTTGGTAGATCCTTTGGTGTAGATAATTGATTAGATCCTTCATGTATCTAGTTAACACTAGACCTAAAATATGTTTTGCAGTGAACACCTTGAGCTGGTTCATGGATTGATGCACTATTTTTTGGGTCTAGAGGAGTGGCAGAATATAGGTGAAATTTACCTTGGGTAAGGAAAATACACAGTTGAGATCTGGAAAAGATTCTAGATGTAAATTCATGACCACTCCTATGGTGCCACACATGAAGTTGCATGCTGATTTGGATTCAGATTTGGTAGATCCTTTGGTGTAGACAGTTGATTGGATCCTTCATGTATCTAGTTAACACTAGACCTAAAATATATTTTGCAGTGAACACCTTGAGCCGGTTCATGGTTGAAACTTGAGCCAAGGCAGATTCACTTGATAGTTTCAAAATATGTACTCTGATATTTGAAGGGCATAGTCTACAATGGTCTGAGATATGTAGGATATGGTGTGTTTATGTTGCATGGATTCATTAATTTTGACAGGGCAGGAGATACAAGTTTGAGTTCAGGATTGATTTTTTGGTTCAGGAAATAGGGTTCAGTGGCATTAAGTTCAGTAAATTAGGTTGTCGTTTTTCCTGTAGCACATTTCAGTTCAGAATTAGTGAGAAAGTTGTAACAGGTTTTGACACTCCATCTACTGAGTTTTTGTTTTTGCCTTTAACAGTGGTTTAGCAAGTATGTTTATAATTCTGTTTTTTTCATGCTTAAAAACAATGATGTGATTTAAGACAGACTTGTGAATTTTTGTTCTAATTTCTCTCCAGTATGCGTTTGTAGATTTTAGCATTATTAGAATAGCAGTTTTAAGTGGCTTTAAGGTTTTAGCTATTTAATAGTTAAGAATTATCTTAGTGCAAAGTCTAATACTATAGTTTAGAAAATCAAATGTTAATGACAAGTGACAGCTTATTAATCCATAACGGTCTTTCAACTTAATGCTATCTTTAGTAAAATCTGAAGTTACCTTGTAAGTTTTTGATTCTTAGTATTGAAGTGTTAATAATATTACAGCAATTTTGACTTTTTGAAGTCTAAACTGACTAGGAAAAGTGTATTAAAAGGTTATGATGAGCTCAAGATATTCATGTTGTCATAAGTCTCAGGCTTTTTATGGAAGTCAGCTTGAACTCCTAAGCTTTTTTAGAAAATTCTAATGTTGTAACAAAATAATCACGTCCCATTGAAAATATATGATCCCTATTCATCAAAGAAGAGACATAATACTAAATGTGTCAGCTGGAAATTTAAATGATGAAGATTGGTTGCTTTGTAAATGTATCTTAGATGTGGAAAGGCTTCAAAGATTTCTATTGATGACAAATCCATGTTATCTGCATTTTTTTATTTAAACAAACTAACAAACACGGTTAATTTGCTCACATCATTTTAAATGCTTTCAAATTTATTAAATAACATAATTAATGGCACAAAATAGCCTAAAACAAGATTTTGTGTGCTTATAACATAAAGCACAAATGCTTTTTTAAGAATGTGTGCTTATATATCATAAAACACTTATATAGCATTAAAACAAGATTTAATGGCATATAACAGGGTTTTAAAAATATATCCCATTAATAACTTATTAGTGGATATCTCAAATGGTTCTTGAAGAATGAAGAAACTATCACCTAAAAGAATTTGTGTCTTGTTTTTAAGTTAAAAGAATTTGTGCGCATATATTTAAGTTTTGACTGGAAGTTCATTTTCCAATATGGTAAATAGGCTGAAATATTGTGTACTTATATTTAAGTTTCAACTATAAGTTACAATATAGTGACTAGGCTCAAGTTGGGTCAAACTTAAACATAATTGATATTTGTTTTTTGTTTCTTTTTTTTAACATGAAATATAATCTAAAACTAGAGGAGATAGGCTATTTAGGAACTAGGTCAAACTTAAACTTAATTAACATGATGCTTTTTTTTCTATTAAAACATGAAATATGATCTAAAACTAGAGAATAGCTTCTTCTTTTTTAATTTATTTATTCAAACATAAAATATAATCTAAAACCAGAGGAAAGGGGATGCTAGATCTAAAACTAGAACCAAAGGAGATAAGCTATTTAACAGCTCTTAGAAAAGATGGGTCAAACTTAAAATTAATTGACATGATGTTGTTGTTGTTGTTGTTGTTTTTAAATTTATTTATATTAGAACATAATATAATCTAAAACCAGAGGATAATTTTTTTTCTTCTTATTAAAACATGAAATATAATCCATAGGAGAGGAGAAGCTAGAGGCAATTCAATTGATCAACATAAGGAATGCAAAATATTTACAATGGCTCTTGTATATTTTGAAGTTACAATTTTTTAAAATTGGTTCAAATTGTTATTACAAGTTAGTTGTTTGTCCACATCAGATCACTGTATGGGTTACACACACTTATATCAAGCTTATTCAAATTGTTATTACAAGTTAGTTGTTTGTCCAAATCACATCATTGTTTGGATTGCAAAAATTTATATCAGGTTGGTGAATTTGTTCATGCACACATTTATATCACGCACGTGAATTTGTTATTACAAGACATCTTAAATTCTTCCAGTTATGTATCTAACTGACCTTCCCAAGTTGATTGAACGCTAGGCCTATTGGAAAAATGGAAAATCTGAAGAGGAGGCTATGATGCAGAGTGTTTATGGTTTAGAGTGGTCTAAACCATTTATTACCTTTGCATTGTGTTGTGGAAGTTGGTCTTCTCTTGCTATAAGTAGTACCTCTGCACTTGGGCTTATGTGTTGCAAATAAATCTGCCTATTAGTTCTGGAAATGAGTGTACAAGAAAATGCATGGTGTTCTGCTTGAGCCCTAAGCTTTGCAGCTCAAAATTAAAATCAATTTAAAAGGTAACATATAAAGAAAAATAGTTGTCTAACTTGCATGGAAATGGATATGGGTTTGCTAGACTCTTTGGAAAGTCAATATCTAAATGTGCGAAAACGGCATATTTATAGACATAGAAATTTCGGGTCTCTGCATTTTTATGCTCGAAATTGTTCTCATAAACTCAGAAATGCAGACTGCAATGAAGAACTTAAATTTTATGTGTTTTTGGATTGGGGGGAGGGGCTATTTTATAGGGTAAAAGGGCCATGCACATAGCAAATTTTAATTTTAATTTTATGTTTTTTTTTTAAATATGTATTTTTGGGGTATTTGCTGGCTGGACATGTTTGACAAGCCAGAAACAGATCTCGAGTGGGTCCTTCTAGAAATGTGTCTAGGTTAGATCTGGATCCAGATCCACAGAAGCACTATTCTTCAATTTGATCCAGTAACATAGATGGTGGTACCCCACACACGTTGCATGCGCATAAAGTTAAATTGTTGTTCGGCTTGGTACTTGCAGAGTGCTAGAATTATATTGTGGAAGCGCCCTTAACAAGAGGATGTTTGATTTGCACAAGAAGTTTTAACATGTAAGAGTTCACCTCTCATCTTGTGCTAATGTAAATTTTGATGTACTTCAGTGAAGCTTCAATATCAATCATTTTTCTTGCGAATCAGGAATGCAATTGTTGTCCATGCCGAGCCACCCGTGAAGAAGATCAGTTTATTAACAATGAACATTATACATATTTAACAATTTCACATGCTTGTTATAAACACGTTTAAAAGGTATGATTAAGAAGGTTCATATTCGTCCATAAGAAAATGCATGTCTTCTTGAGGGTGCTCTTTGCATAGACAATCATATTATATAATGAAATCTGAAAGCTGATATTTGTTTTTGTCCTATACCCAGGTAAAATAAGTTAAGGTGAAAAGTGTAGACATAGATATGGTTTCGTAAGCACATATGAGTATAGCCATAGTTTGTAGCATATCGACTATATGGTTAGAAATTAGTAGTTTTAAGAACATTGTATTGGACATGATTTGGGTAGGAACTAAGAAAACAAGTTCATTAATATGGAGTAAAGAAAAAATTATTTTTTGGTGGTTAAGTTGGTTGTGGTTTATTGCCTTTCTAAGAACCAGTTCCTCCAATATCTTTCTCATTCCGAGATGAGGCACCATGTCTTTTGATTTGTTTAGATCCTACATGTCGCCTCGATTGTAGTTTCGATTAGACACAGGGATTGCAACTAGATTTAACATAAATTTCTCTTGGTAGAAAAACGTTTCGGGTACTACTAAAATCTCACTATTAGTGCCACGATCATCCATACTACCATATTCTCAATTGGATTTGGCCTAGAATCAGAATCTTCCCTTTCTTTGTTGTACAGTAGGTCATCAACCCTCGCTTGAGTTTCAAGACCACATTGCACCATATCTAGTTTCTGACATTTTTGTCCTCCATAGTAAGATCGGAAATCCTTCTTTATGACCAGGTGGCTTTTCCTGGAATAGCGTTGGGATCTCCATTAATTCTCGCTTGCAACAAGTGACCTCTCTCAATATTGGCACAGAAGATATATTTATTCTCCTTTTTTTTTCTCACTTCAATGTTACACTTTTTTTTCTCACTTACCCGCTAACAACTACCTTAACGGCGTATTATTGCACCTTGCTTGAGGCAATTGCTAGTTTTACACAAAATGGACCTCAGACAAAAATGCCTTACAGCGTAATTAGTATAGAAAGCATGAGATTGTCGTCGTGCTGCTTCTTCCACACTTGTCACGGGATGCATGCGAGCTTTTACACGGTCTGTATTTTTTCATTTGTTAGTTCAACGATATCAACGCGATCAGTAAAAAATGGAAATATGGGCATTGGGACTGACTCCCGCCTAAATATAGATTAATAATGTGCAAGGAAAAAATAAAAGTGGTGTTTTGTCTGTGTCAAAACACGGAATTAAATGCAAAACGGTCAGTGATGGTAATATTTGATAGTGTAAATGGATGAAAATCGCTGACATCATATAGATTAATGGTGTTGGGTTTTGCAACGTGGCCATCCTTACGCCATGCGCGCGTGAGTCAGCTAATCCAATCTTAAGTAAGTTTAATTCAATCAGCCTATTTATTCGTTTTAATCACTCTATTTCATCATCTTCCTCTTCTGGTTAATGATGAGCACGTGCAGTACACGATGAAATTTGACTTGCAGTTTTTATTTTGTTATACAAGTATTTGGTTTATGTATCCCTCTCTTTGTAGATTTGACAGTCACTTCATGTTTTTTTTTTAATAGAGTTGTTCCCTTGGCTAGTCTATACTTGCATCCAAATTGGGAATATATAGTCTTTATACCTATGCAGCTTTAAAAATATTGGAGTCTATTCCCTTAGAGTTTGTGCCCTCAAAATTTATGTTATGATAGACATAGCTATGTTGTGCATAAAAACTAAAAAACCAATGCTTAACCAAAATAAAAAAGGAAAAATAACATGATTAACAACTTGATTGATTGATTGATTGGTTGGGTTGCAAGTTGATGAAGAAGGTCGTCCCCCTTGCAGCTGCATTTCCATGTATAGAGCAGTGTTTGCAGCATCGACCAAGTCATCCAATTTGTTGTAGATGATATGCAAATCCTCCCTTATATCCCTTATGACCATTATCATAACAGAATGAGTCTAATTGCACTCCATATACGCCCACCTGAAGAGTAATTTTACATTCCAACAGGGATCAGTCGACCTGGTGGAGGACTAAGAAGGTTGGTTTTCCTATTCCTGGAGGTAGAGGAGAAGTTATTTGTCCTTGTTCTCGATCTTTTGAGGAATGAATCATACAACCTCCTTATGAAACAACTTTTATGATGTTACTATTGTATTGCTACACCCTCTTTTACCGTGTGCTTGTTGTTGAGGCGACATGATAGGTACTCTGAGGAAAGCCAAGGGGCATAAATTGTGTTGATACAAGAGCTCGTAGAGAAGATACAACACACAACCACAAAACACATGAACCAAGGAGCATATACCATGATAATAGAACAAATAGCCACACAACATAAAATCCATATCCATTGTGTATACGAACCAAAGATCTGCATACATAGAGTGGAATCCATCATATTGGAGATGATAAGTTCCCACATTCACACATTTCACCCCCATATCCTAATGTACCCGAGCCATAAATCCTCCCATGTGCTTACTTGTGTTTGTGGCTTTTCCATTTAAGCCACCCACAAACCATCCACCCTCATTGAGGGCCATGTGTCCCATCGATAGTTCTAGATGAGTGTCTAACATGCATGACAACTGGTTTTGCCTCCTTTTCCACCCAAATCAGGGAGCTAAGTTCATTGTCGGTAATTTCTTTGCATTCATTTTTTAGGGAACTATCTTGGAGGGATTGTAAGTTTTAAACCTGTGCAGAAAAACAAAGCATACAAATTCTTTAAAGAAAAACATAGATTACACCACAATGTTCACACATAAAACACAGAGATTTACCCTACAAAACCTTAACCGAGAAAACTAACAAACCTTGGAGTCGCACCTCCTATTTTCTCATTATCATTACGAATCCCCCATAATACAAAATATAGTTATTCAACTACATCCAATACCCTAATCTGTTAACTCGGATTAGAAAATAGACTCCAATCCCTTAATCCGAATTAAATTACATATTTTTAGAAACAACCTACCTGCCTATTTTCGTGAAGTTGCCAACAAGGATTGTCAGGCGCGCTGCTGACAAGTGCACCTCGCCCCTACATGCACATGCAAAGAATATAACATATACCAAATAGGGATTCCCACTTCGAATATGATAGGAAATCATGGTTCTAGATTTCTTCATTTGCTAAGCAGTCCATGAGTTTGTTGGGTGTTATTCTAACAATAGAAGGGAGGATTATAGGTATACGAGGGAGGAGAGTCACTAGTTGATACAAACCCTACTCCAAACACTAGTTTTGTTATATGTCTGATTGGGGTCCCATGTTGTAGACGACATATTATCTAGATTATTAGTTTAGAATCGCCTTCTTCCAACAATCTAGAATACCTTAATTATGATACTATCTCCATCCCATATAACAGAGTTGATAACTTTGTGCATTGTTTCCATCTATACCAATGTATCCTAAATATGAAGGATTTTCCCTCTAACATTTTTTATTATTCCACTAAAGTTGAGGGCCCTGGGTTACCTTTGGAGGCCCCATCAAAATTGAGCTTGATGCATCCCTTAGCAGGGGGGCTCCCATAATCATAACTAACTATCATAGGATGTCTTTATTTCATGGTCTCCCTAGTTGGATCATAATGGATGTCCCCATCCATTAAAATTTTATGTTCCCATTTAGTGGGTCAAATATCTTGATAAGACCAAGACTACTATTAAAGATTTTTTTTAATATGAGTCCTTACTATGGACCAAATGAGATTATTTTCTTTGGTTTTATCCTGAAAGGTTCATTTGTTCCACTCCCTCCACATATCCCATATAAGAAAGCTCAGGAATAATTGTCAAAGTTTGTTTAGAAATGGGCTATTGTAGGGAGTGTCCTACTATGTATTTAAATTTTATGCTATGTCTCCTTCAACCCTATCTAATTGTTGGACAATTGTGTCCTTAGCTTCTAGTAAAGGCATCATAAAGATACCAGTAACCTTATATTTTTTTCTATGATAAAGAAGATAGATAATTTTCTCCTGCACTAAGTGTCTCAAATAGTGAACATGAAGTTTGACATGCTTCATCTTTCTATCAACAATGATATTATTAGCAACTTGAATAGATCCCTCATTATCACAGTAAATAACAGCAGAGGTATAAATAGGAAATCCAAGCTCATGGAGAAGTTGTCGGATCCAAACTACCTCTATCCTTGCATTAACAACACCACGATACTCGACTTTTATATCCAAAAGGGAGATGACATTTTGTTTCTTACGCGACTAGAGTAGAGGTCCAGAGCTCAGAAGAAACACATAGCTAGAAGCAGATTTTCATTCATCAATGTCACCACCCCAGTTGGAATTAGTGTAGTTGACGAGTGGTTCTATATTGCGATAATACTTGATATCGTACTGATAATTACCCTTAATATATCAAACAATTATCTTTGCATCTTTCTTGTAGTAGTGACTTTCTCAAGGATATTTCATGAATCTAGAAACCACACTAATAGCAAAAGAGAGGTATGGTCGACTATGCATCAAATATATAAGGCTACCAACCAATTGTCGATAAAGAGTGGAGTTGAATCATGGAGAGTCACAATCTTTCGACAACTTCACTCCTGATTGATAAGGTGTAGCACATGACTTGCAGTCATCCAACTTGAACCATTTCAAGAAATCCAATTCATATTTAGGTTGAGAAACAAAAATACTATCATCCATTTATAAAACTTGAATGCCAAGAAAGAAATGCAAATACCAAGGGCAGCCATTTCAAAGGTATCAACAAGTTGTTTCTTTAAACCCAAAAAAGATTGTCATTGTTCCCAGTTATGACTAATTAATCAACATACAATTCCACAATTATAGTATTACCATGAAATTGTAATACATATATGTTGCGATTAGATTCACAACATTTGAAATTAATATTCACAAATAATCAATTAATCTTCTCATACCAAGAATGAGGTTCTTTTTTTGAAACTGTAAAATGATTTTTTGAGTTGACAGATAAGGTCGTAGTTTGTCACAAAACAAGGATGTTGCTACATATAACTTTATTTAGTTAGATCTCAATGAAGAAATGCACTTTTCACATCCATTTGGTGAAGCTCCCAACCAAAATGATCAACAAGAGAAAGGGTTAGTCGGACATAATTCATATTCGCCGAAGGAGCAAAGATTTTAGTATAGTCAATTCCTTCTTGCTGAGAGAAGCCCTTGGCCATCAAACAAGCCTTGTGGTGTTTAACAACACTGCTAGAGGTAAACTTGGTCTTATAGACCCATTGACACTTGATGACATTCTTTCCTTGTGGTCAAGGAAAAAGTTCCAACCTCTAATTCTTCTTTAAGGAATCAAGTTCAATAGTCATGGAATTCTCCCATTTCGGCACACCCTGAGCATCAACATATGTATCAAGATCATATATGTGTTAATAGCCACTGAGGTAAGCAACTCAAGTCCAATACTTAGATTACCAATACTCTAATTACAAGCATCTGGTCCAATAAATTCAATTGTCTTAATATCCCACTGAGGTAAGCAATTTGTCGGTGACTCAGGTTGGTGATCACCAGTTGAGGAAGTGGAACTGTTGACTTCTACAGTCACAGTATACCAACCACCAGTTGATTCAAGAGAACTCGCCAGTCTGGTCGATACTCCAAAAATGGATACAATCGATCCCAAATCTTCAAGAATATCAAAAGGATCATTGTTCAAGCTACCAAGAGAGGAATTCAATAGCTTATTACCTGAAGTGGTCTCATAAAAAATACACTTTGAATTAACATGATCTACGGTTTAACATGATCAAATAGTATATAGGCTTTCGACTCATCATAGTAACCCTGACCCATCCTAATGCAAGCATGACTCTTTGCATCCATTTTCTTCCTGTAGTCATAATTGATATATGCCTAAGAAACACATCCAAAGGTTATGAGGTGTCCAAGAGAGGGTTTTCGACCATTCCATTTCTTGATGGGAGTCATCTCAATGACTTCTCTGGTTGACACAAGCTTCAGAAGATAGTTTGAGCAGTAGACATATTTTTCCCAAAATATTATCGAAATGTATTTAGCATGGAGTAAGCATTTGACCATGTCTACCAAGGGCCAATTCTTCCTCTCTACTACGCCATTTTGCTAAGGGGTGTGAGAGACGGGTCTCTGCTAAGAAATTCCATTCTGCAATAGATATCCTTCAAATTGTCGACTCACATATTCACCACCATTGTCTGATCTCAAATATTTAAGGGTTCGACCACACTGTTTTTCATCCAGTGCTCTAAATTCCTTGAACTTTTTAAGTACTTGACTCTTATTCTTCAAGACACAAACCCACGTAAATCAAGAGAAATAATCAATAAATGTCAGAATATCCTTCGCACATGTATGTTATGGTTTGTTCATGCAACAAAGATTGTTGTGAATAAGCTCCATTCATCCCTGTGCATGTCATGCTTTTCACAAATCAAAGGGTGCTTCAAAACACAAATTGTACCATTAAAATTCACTTTATAAGAACATGATTCAAGATGATGATGTCAACCATAAGGGTAAAATTTGTAAAAAAATTGGAGGGAAAAAAGAAAAAACTACTTTTTGTTATCGTAATTTTGCCATATCTCTTTATCGGTTCACCCAAATTTCGAGTTTGGGGATTCGTTTGATGCAAAATTTAATTTTTCATCCAACCCATACACACACTGCATACTTTGGAGGTACCTATGACACTCAACAATGAAAATTTCAATAAAATTACATTTTTTTATTGAATTTTTCATTTTCAAGTGTCGTATGTACCTGAGAAGTATGCAGTGTGTGTAGGGGTTGGATGCAAAATTAAATTGTGCATCCAATGAGTCCCAAAACTCAAAATTTGGGTGAACCGATAAGGAGATATGTCAAAAATACAATAAGAAAAAATATTTTTTTCTTTTTCCTTTCCAAAATTTAGAACTTTTATTTTATTATTTCCCTTATGAGACCCATTTTAGACCTCAAAACTCCCCTATGGAGTGGGAAAGGTGGTCAAAATCCAAGACATATTTGTGGAAGAATATTAGAATTCAAGTGTTGGAGAATGTTTGGTGGGAAGATTGTTCTTATTTGGTGTCATTCTTGGGCCGCATTATGGAGGTCATTTGTTATGTTGATTCAAATTCTCATATTCTTGGAGAAATCTATGAGACCTTTGATAGTATGTTGGTTTGTCTGAAGGTGGCCATTCAAATGATAGAGCCCTCGTTAGATTTCTATACAACCCATGTTTGACGGGACCGCGTGGACACACCTTTGCACATAGACACATATGAGCTAAACCTAAATGGTATGTGGAAAGGAGTGGGAGAGTGCCTCCCATTGATGACCCCGAGGTAAATAATGGTTTTCTAGATACAATTGTGAATATGTACTCCAAGGAGGAGGGGACAAAACATTGAAGACAATTTGTTTAGTTTGCAAGTCTTAGTGTCCCCTTCAACAAGTGTGGTGCTCAAGTAGATCATATAGATCTAGGCCAAGATGACCCAATTAGTTGGTGGAGGATATATCGGGATGATGCTCCAGAGCTCAAATGTATTGCTATGTGTTTGTTGTCTCAAATTGCTAGTTCCTATGCAACATAGAGAAATTGGTTTACATATAGCTTCATCCACTCTATTAAGAGGAACATACTTACGTGTAGAAGAGCAAAGAAGTTAGTTGTTGTGCATAGTGCCTTACGCCGTAAGCATAGAAAGACATGTCTAAGAATTTGAAGGGAACGAAATGGTGGGATGTTGATCCAAGGGATGATGCACATGTTAATGTGGAGGAGGGGCCTCATGAGGTACAACTCGGTTTGGTTGGTGTGCCACTAGCATGTTTGAGAACGAAAGTGATTCCGATTCAAATGGTGGCATTCCCATGGTTGATTGTGATTCATTCGTGCAACAACTTCATGTAGAGACTAGTGGGGCATGGCATTGAGCAATTATGATCATATGATGTTCTGCTTTCTATTTTAAACTTTAGTTTGTATTTTCGTTTGATGTTCACATTAGACTTAAGTGGGTTCTCAACTTTTTAATTCCCAATACATTTAGAAATATGAATGGTGATGTGAACTTTTAAAGTTTTAACTTTTAAGTATCAATATGATGTAATTTTCATTTACTAATGTGGTGTGGAATGAATCATTGATGTATTTTGGAATGATTATGAATCATTTTAAGCCAAGATGATTTGAACTCATGACCTCCATTTACAACATTTCCTTCATATCAAGCAAATTAGCCATTGAGCTACACCCGTGCAAGCGAAGACAGCTAGATGTTAAACAAAGGCTAAATATATAATTGTATATCCATTATCCATCTAGTACCTAATAAAAAAAATCCTATTTAATAAAAAACAAAAACAAATTGTTAACCTTTTATTTAAGTATTTTTAACGAAACCTTATTTAAATCTGAATCAAAATGCATTTAATCATAACATTATACATTTTTTTCAGGAAGAAAAAAGCCTGACCTTGTTATTCTTTATTAGAATCAAAGGACATCTCAACAATACTTCCCATAAAATGGGTTACAACATGTCACATCATCATGGAGTTCATCCGGGGGGAAAGGAACACAAATACTTGTAAAGAACCCATCAGTAAGCTGTCTCATCATATGAGGATCGTCAATCATCCACATCTATCGAGTGCCAACAGGCACTGCTCTGCAATCTATGAAAGATGACTCTATAAATATCATCACCTGGGAGGAACTCCCAAAATATAAAGTCGATACAACTTTACAATCAATAAAAGGATAAATCAGTAAACCATCACCAATGAAGAGTAAACTCCCAGAGTATAACCATCAAAAAAGCTGAAATATATCCTGAGATACCAATTGATCCTCAAAATATTCTTTGTAACTTCCTCTTCCTTGTGAAAATGAGAGTGCATCTTTAGAGAGTCGGTCAGCCAACCGATTGTGCTCTCGATAGATGTGGGTGATGGACAAGTCCTTGAAGCTTGAAAAAAGCTTTTTT
>LPNX010893859.1:0-13067 GCA_001517045.1 Pseudotsuga menziesii
GAAAATGACAATTGGGGCCCCCGCGGCCCCTTTTTATAATTTTTTTTGAAAAACGTACCTCGGTCGAGGTTCATACCTCGGTCGAGGTTTATACCTCGGTCGAGGTATTTATTAACCCTCGGTCGAGGTTATAATACCTCGACCGAGGGTTAATAAATACCTCGACCGAGGGATTAAAAAAACCTCAGTCGAGGGCTTTAGAAAACCTCGGTCGAGGGCTTAACAAGCCCTCGACTGAGGTACGTTTTTTGGTTTTTGGCAAGATGCGCTTGCAAAAAAGTGTTACCCAAGTCCGTGGATTCACCCGTCAATAGAGTCCAGTATATCACAAGGGTTGAATGGGACAATAAATCCAGTAGAAATACAAGTATGAGTAGTGATGAAGTTCAAGAGAAAGCAACTCTTTGGGCTCAAAGTATGTGGACTAAGAGTAGGCTCTAAAAATATATTTGAGTGGGAGATGAGGATCATTTCATTTGCAAATAGGAGAGCAACAATGGAGGATTATAAAGGTAATAAACCATAAGAGTAATCAAATGAATATGATATGATTTCCTTCCACTCATCATTGTAGAGTAAACAATGTATAGGAGACACATCTAGGTTGTGATGTGGTAATGATATGGTGAGTTATGTACTAATGAGATGTTGTAGTGAGTTAGTTGATGATTTTGTACTAAATATATCAAATATCTATCTTGTAGTCTAATGATCTTGATATGTAAAATACCATTGATATTTCACTTGAAATAGATTGTCTAAACGAATCTTCTAATGGCCTAAAATATTTTATTATGGAGTGTTTTACTTTATATTGCAGATTTAGTATACCATCTTAATGTCGAAATAAACTAAAACTAAAATGAAAGAAGCAACAAAATAATACACCATCCACGCTATGAACAAAATATGTACCTTGGAAAAACTAAAAACTGGAAACACCCAAACAAAAGGTGAGCCCTATGCTCTTTTCTTTTCTTCTCAATTATGAAACATAAATACAAAGAAATAGGAACTAACTATCAAGTTTCCATAAACATTATGGCCAATATCCGCACCACATGATCATCTACTTCCTCGGTTTTGATCCTAAATCCCACTTCTGAATGCTCTTCTCTACTATGGAACACAAAAAATACACTAAAAATGGAACCCTCTCTTTTCCTAGTGGCCTAATATTCAATGTAAAATAATAGTAATGTATGTTTAGGTTTAGGGTTTTTACATGCCTCAACCCTCAATTAATGTTAGGATTTCGGACACCCTATAATGTTCATGAAAGTACATACAAGACTAGCTCCATATGTGTGAGTAATGAAAGTTTATGTGGCATCCACTTGATACCATGGTGGTCAATAGGATAGGTGAACTTGTGATATCCATAACTTCTACATACAAACTTCAATAAAGATGTTTTTTTCATTGTTTTCAATCTATTGAGGTGTACAACAATGTTGAGAGAATAGGATCTATGTTTACAAATTTGTTATCCAATAAATTGGCATTTAAAGGCTCAAATGGGATTTGTAATGTTTTGGACACAATCATCAGAGTTGGACCTACCCATAAAATGAGCCTTGCAAGGTAGTACCTCCAATTTTTCCACCCAAAATGTACCAAAATAGATGAAAAATTATATAATGATCCAGGAGGCCTTTCTCCACAAAAATAATTAATTGAATGAGGTGAGGAAATATTTTCTCTACCTTGTCCTTGGAGTACAATTTGTCCTTAACTAAATTTTTTCCTTTCAACCCACTTACCAAATTGCATATTACCCCCATGTAGTTGTTTTTGAATTCTTCTACAAAATTGTATGTCTTCCTAACTTTTTATGAGATTCTACCATTAATTTCCCTATGGTAGGGAGGAATTGTTTCATCATTTTTCTAGTCCAAAAAGAAAGTCTCATAGAGTTTTACATGCTTCACATTCACTACCGATTAAGTGTGCATGTGTGGGGGTAACCTAAGTCTATAGGAATTATCACCCACCTTCTCCATCACTTCAAAAGAACCATACTACATCGCCTTGATATTCTTACCAAGACCCTACAACAATTTTATTTAGATGTAACTACACTCTATCTCCCTCCAAAGTTTTCCCACTTCTATTTTCATCATGCTTTTCCCTATACGTTTCCTTTGAGTTTGTCAATTTCTCCTATATTTGAAAATGGATATACCTACTCTTATTACTGATTTTTTCATCCTTATATTATTCTCCCATGGTGTCTTCCCTTACTCTTTGTTTCCCATGTAAAATATCGAAGGTTGAAGGTACAAAAGACCTACAGAATTGAAAGTAAAGTTACTAGTAAAAACATGGACTATTATGTTATAAGAGTGTTCAATATAAATCAATTTTCCATCCTCAATTCTTGTATGATTTTAATTGGAACCCCTAAAATGTTGAACCAATGTTTTATTCACTACATTTTACTTCCCATCTTTTTGTGGATGGAAATATGTATATCTCTTCTTCTTAGTGTCAATATTCTCCTAAAGTGTAGTTTAAAATGTACTTTAATTGGTTTCACTAACCAAGATGATGCTCCTTGGTATCCCAAAGTGCATCCAAACATGTTTAGAGACAAGGTTTGATGTCTTGTCCCTTGAATGCCATTTTCCATGGCATGAGAGTGTGCATCGTACTAAACATGTCAACTACCCAAAATACATAATCATTTCCCTTCCTTATGTTTGGAAACACACCCATAAAATCCATAGAGATACTCTCGTAAGGTCTAGTAGTACATCTAAGTGATGGCATAACCCTTGCTTTCTATTACTCATCATGTTGGTATGAAAAATCATGCATCCTCTAATAAACTAAGATACATCTTCTTTCATTCTAAGCCATTACACATACCTCTTTAAGTTGAAATCTATCTTCCCAACACCAACATCCCTTGTAACTTTGTCAGTGTAAGCCTCTTAGATAAGATACAATCTATCATGATTTGTAGAACAAAGGTTATCTAGATTTAAGAGAAGCCCTCCCTAGATATGGCAGTTTACCTTATTGTAACATTTATCTACACAAGCGTGGCATTACACTTTCTAAAACACCTATTTAAACTGATCATGTTAAATGTATTCGTCTTTTTGACATCACGAGTGAAAGGATGCATGTGCATAAGAGTTCCCAAAGATATTATATTGGATGTGGGTAGATTTGAAAACATGGTTTACATATTCTTAATGTTTCCCTTGTTATATTTAATGTTTGTATGAAACTTCAATAAAATCCTCAACTAATTATAGTGTCTGACTTACTAAATCTTATTTTAGGCCTATAAATACTAAATGGACAATAACCAGTTTGGATGATGGTATCGTTAGTCATAAGCTAGTGCTTTCATTTCTTAAAAAAATGAATCAAATCATAGATTTCCTTGTCATATGCAGGGTAGTTAAGGACTATAGAATGAAACATTTCATAATGACATCACGATGGATTGCCTCCTTACATCAATATTTCTCCCATAACATACCCACTTACATCCATTTCCACTTTGAAATGATTATAAAAATTAGGAAATATGGAAGTTGGTGCTTGAAGGATCGTTAAGCACAATTGTTCAAAATATTTATGTTGATCCTTTCCCCTTGTCACTGACTAGTATGGCATGGAGTGGTACAACTATAACTGAAAATGATGCTGCAAAATTCAATAGGAATTGTTCTACAATAAACATTCTCCTAACCTTGAATACATAGTAGGATTTGGCCACTTTAGGATGGTTTTCATCTTTAGTACATGATGTTTCTGGATTTTCCATCCACCAAATAAATCTACACCAATTATTGCTTGAAAGACTCACATTTCGTAATGTTTTCTAGTAGTTGTTATTTTTTAAGGGTCTCTAACTCCCACATGAGATGTGAGATATGACATTCCCATGTAGATATTTAAAACACTATACCATCTAAGTAAACTATCTCAATTAAATCTAAAAAGGGATACAATACATCATTCATCAAATTAATAAATGTAGTTGGTGCATTACATAAAGAAGAATGCATTACAAACCATTCATATAGACCTTTCCTTTTCTTGAAGGAATCTTTATATATGTCTTTTTCTTTAAATTTCACCTAGTGGTATCCCAATTTGAAATCCAATCTAATGAAGTACTTAGCATTCTATGACTAATATAGCAAGTCCTTTATCCTGGGTAGAGTATCAATTCTTGAGTATGATCATATTCAAATATCTGTACTCAATATAAGTTCTCAAATTCTCATCCCTCTTGGGAACTATAATGATAGTTGACGACCCACATGGTGAGGTTCTTGGTTGAATTAATCCATAATCCAATTGTTGTCGCAATTATTTCTTATCTTCATCATCTTCTAGGATATGTTATTTCTATATCCTAATGTTTGGCAATGGGGATTCAAGGAATAATTGTATCTCATGCTTGATTTCCCTTTAAATAGTTCTTATCAGCTAATTTTTTCACACCTATGACATTGTTGCATATCTTGCTGAAATATTTCATTGACATAAATTATATATCTCACAAAGATTCCTCTTATCAATAATCAAAATCTAGAATGGAGGAATTAATACACACTTGAGTTTTATTATATTGCTTGAACTGAGAACGTCATGACCCAAGCAACATCATGTAGATATTCTTTGAAAAATGTGTGACTATGAAAAAATTTCAACTCATAAAGGTCATGCTGCATTTAAATCCCCCAAGTGCATTTGGGTGAAAATGGGTTCATATTGACTTTATCTACAAAGTAATTGAGAATTTTTCAAGCCTATTCTTTTACTTGGAAGGAACCGCATGAACAAGATCATTCACATTATGAACCACTTCTTTGAATCTCTCCATTTTTTATATAAAAGAAATCATGGATATGTATTCCATAACATAAAAATATATCAATATTATCCAAAAATAATTACATTTGACAACCTCTTCCTCCTACCATTTTTCCATCCATAAGCTTCCGTGCTTGCTTAGTTTCTTCCCCTAAGACTCAAGTGTTTCCTTTAATGTTACCAAATTTGTTTGAGAGAAATCAAATTGATGAAAGGACCATTCCCAAAGGGAGTTTCATCTTCCATGTTGTAAAATACATTCCTCAATGTCTTAGCATTGTATACATGCTTTTTTCATTGGTCTTTTGGACTTTTATTGAATATTTTCTCCTTTTATTGTTTTCATGTCATTTTAGTCATTTTTTCTTCTTAGAGTACCCCAATTCTTGGTTTTATATGGTTATTTTTTACAAGACATTAGTACTTGTCAGTACACTACTATTTTCTTATTTGAAACCTGTTGCTGCTGCAACTACCATCCCAAAAACAAATTTATTTTTTAGGCCCCCCTACTCTTTCTAGTTTCTAGAAAATATTTGAAAGTCTATCTTTACCTTGCAAGAGTTGCAAAAGGAAACTCCTTTTTTTCCACCCGATGCACCGGATGAAATCATGAAGTTCATCCGACGTATCGGAAGAGTTGTTTGAAAGCTTGCCAATCCTTTGTGTCATACACTTCTGAAAAGTCTTGCAAAATTTCCCTGATACATAGGATGTACCTTGGTCTATGGTATTGGAAATTTTTTTTCGATGCTTCCCGGACGATTATTAGAAGTCTTTCCGACGCATCGGGTCGTCTTGTTGTTTCATTTTTTGATGTCCGTGGAAGATTTTGTTTTTTCTACCCGTCATTTTGGTTGTGTGTTTCTTAGTTTTCTGAAATCCTAATGATGATTTCCTTGCTGATGCTTCGGATGCACAATCTGATGCATAGTCGATATTCTTCCCGAAGAATTTTCCAATGCCGGTGTGGGTGTTAGTGGTGTGTCTTACCGATTGATCTTTTGTCCTGTTTCGGCAGCTTATTTTGTAGCCACCCGATTAACATCAATCCCATTCTTTTCTGCCATCCGAAGCCCTCACGTTTTGTCATGGGATCAGTTTCAATATGACTTTTGGTGTTAACGGGGTTTCCCATCGAGGAAATTTATTATGCTTACCCTTGTTTTAAGCCTATTTAAGCTCATAAGGAGAAATTATATGGTTATTGTTGGCCATTTGAAATATGCGGAGCTGTCAGTCGACTGAGCGAGTCTATCCAGTGGGGATCACTCTTTTTCTAGGTCGTATTTAGCAGATAGGTAGGATCTTACTCATATTTGTCATGTTGCTTGGCGGTTCATATTGTTGGACTTTGTAGGGTTAGGTTTTCCCATTTCGTGGGGGAATTTAGACTTTGAGGTCATCATTGTTTTTGTGAAGCTTTATTCTTGAGTTAACTAGGGCCTCCGGTTTTATTGCCTGCCCTAGCCATTGTTTCCCAGCTCCTACCATGAAGAATTCCCTGACAGTTGTTCACAGTTGGAAGGCAGTGGGAAGACAAGTGTTTCATCATCTACACCACTCCTTTGTTTCATCAATCAGAAGGTGGTGAGAGTGTGGCCATTGGCCACCTAGAATAGGCGTTTTGTGGAGTAATATGGGAGAAAATTTCCATTTAGGGTGAAAACCCTGGTTATTCATGAAGGTTTTCCTCCCAGGAATCTTTGAGTTTTTCCTTTCTTGTCGACAGTGTTCACATTGGTATACTCTGAGAAATGCGGTGCCATGGTGAGAGCCTTAGGTCCTGTGCAGTAGAGTACTTACCTGTGACCCTAGTCCATCCCGCCTCTTAAAATATTTGAACCCGCTAATTATTTTTTCATTTCAAGAGAGTGTGGCTTAGGGCAGAAATAAAATTTTGGTCAATATGCATTATGATGATTCAGTAAAATTTTCTGGTTAAAATTGGTTCTATTTATGGTATAATTTAATAATTGCAGTTATATGTTTTGGAATAGATTGAATCTAACATGTTGTCGTATGATCAAAACAACCTCGTCATTCATATAGTAATATGCCTCGAAAATAGAAGAAGAAGGTGCAAGCCACGGACGAGGATCCAGAGATAGAGGTTATAACAAAAGCTGAAGTTATATATGAAGATACCAAGGCTATCACGGGCATTGAACCTGAGTACAAGTGGGGGGAGATCTACTGAATGATCACTAATCCAAGAATCTCAGATATAGGGTTAGAATAATTATCGATATATGCTAATATAGAGAGATCAACAATCATAAAGGTTGTCACATGACCAGAACTGTTTCCATGTGCAGAAGTAATAGGTTGGATCCTCCCAAAGGCTGAGGTAACCAAAATTATTTTGTTAAATACTGAAGGACAAGGTTATGCTGCTTATAACCCATATTATGTAGTTCAGGCCTACAAGCTACCTACCCATTAGAAGTATCTAACAGAAGAATGGTTAAAAGGTCTTGACCTGGATGTTTTGGACAGTGTCTGAAGAATGATGGTTCCTATGAAGCATTTTGGCACAAGGCCTTCCGGGGAATATGAAACTGTGTACTTGTGCACTCCTTATAGCTATATAGCATTAATTTTGAACAAGATCTTTGGATGAGCAAATGGGAAGAACTACAAACCGAGTTGGGTACCAGTGATTTTCTTTATGGTCACTCAGGGCACCATTTTCAACTGGGCCAATATGGTATCTAACAGTTTGTCTTCATGCATAAGTGCAACATTGGGAGGAGTCTCACAAAAGAAGTTAGAGTTCTATATGAGCTCTTTTCTGATTGATTGTATTCTATGCACACAGTCATTCCCAACGCTGAAGTGCCTATGCGATAAGACCAAAACTCCAGTGTATGTTGCATATCAGTTGTTTTGGGAATATAAATATTTCAACCATTATTAGAGTATTTGTGAAGATTTCATAATGCCACTATATAGACTAATATTTCTTGCGGAGTGTGACTACATGTCTAAAGAATCCTTCAAGATTGTACAGGATAATGGTCATTATTACCTTACAGAAGAAGGCCTATACCTAAGGATGTTTGGCGAAACAAGGGCCCCTTCTCTTTTACCAAGATACGCCACATACTATGTTGTTCACAATGAATTAGTAATGAAACTTTACATTGACAAGATTGGGAAATTCCTTTTTTATCAGAAGAAGGCTGTATGCCCTCCACTCCCATTCTATGTAGGTAGTTATAAGTTCTCCAAGGTGAAGACTGCACCAAATTTCATATAGGAGTTGGAGTACTTCCACTTTGTTGAAATTAGCTTTCATCGAAATGACTCGAAAGATAAGGTTGCTAACTATTGTGCATCCGTAGGGATACATTTTGAGTACACAAACTATTGGGATTAAAATGAGGAAATATTCCGCAATGCCTGAAATATGAAATCCCTCAGGAAAAGATTCAAACAAAAGATAACAATTGTAGGTGGCAAGGGAAAATATGTTGAACAGCAAAAGAGACAGGAAGAGGAAGCTGCAAAGAAAAGGGAAGAGGAGGCACTAAAAATATCACAAGAAGCAGAACAATGGTTAGCAGAAGAAGAAGCTGAGAAAAAAAGAGCCAAAGAAGAAGCTGAGAAAAGGTTAGCAAAAGAAGAAGCTGCGAAAAAGAATAAAGAAGAAGAGGCTTAGAAAAGGTAGGAAGAGGATGAGAAGTTAAGATTGGAAGCAGCTAACAAAGAAAGAGAACATGCAGAGAAAGAAGCTAAAGAGCTAGAGAAAAAAGAGTAGGAGGAACAAGATCGTACAGCTCTGGAGCAGAGTCAATATCGCGATGATATGATAGAATCATATGTCCCATCTAGTAGCATAGCCATAAAATATCCAGCTACAACTTTAGGGATTGAACTAATCCCTTTAAAATCCCATCTCAAGAGTGGGAGGTAGCCGATTTAAATACCATTTTTTATGACAAAAGTAAGAAAATAATTGTCATGAGAACTAAGAAGAAGGTGGACACCGGGGAAAAGCAAGGAGTCATGGTCACTAAGAAAATATTCCTCCATGGGACTGATAAGGACCCAAGACTTATTGCAAGGGAAGGTGTAGCTTCGACCCTTGAAAATGAAGATAATGTGGATAAGATAATAATGATTTGGAACAATATAAGAAGAATATTGTTGAAATGAAGGAAACCCTGAAAAAGGAAAGAGCTGAGGGGAAAAGATTAAAGAGGAAGCATGAAGATATTTTCAGTGAGACTGAGAATTCAAAAGAGGAATGCCAAATTTTAAAATCTAACAAGGATGCTCTGGTACTATCGGTAAATATCATGGAAGGAGAGAAGAATAACCTCGAGAAGCAGGTTGTAGAAGTAGAGAGGAAAGGAGATGCAGCAAGAAAGAGAGTAGAGGAGCTAGAAGCTGAGAACCTTTTACTGAGAGAACAACTTCAAGTGGAAAAGGAGAATCAGATGGATATCACCCCTTTCTAGAATCAAGCCTTGATGTTGCAAAATGAGATAAATAAGGTTTTGTTGATTCTTGCAAGGGAGATGTATAGAGTTAAACAAAATGAGGTTAGATTGAAAGAATTGGCACTCAACTCTTCATAATTATGGAAAAGACTATCAGAAGTGGTTGAACTTATAAAAAACCAGTCGACATGGATAGGAAATCACCCAATGTTTCCAGCAAATATTCCTGAGAAGTCTACATGAAGTATTAAGATGGAGCTGGTCATATTGAATTTCGGGTGTAGAACAACAGTCAGACTAAACGCAGCCATTGAAAAAACTATTGAAAAGTGTGTTGAATTCTGCAAAGGAATACATTTTGTTCATAATCAGTGTATGGTTCTAACAGGTGCCCCAGATGAAGATTTCCTAGTCAAAGAGGAATATTTGAAGAACTTGCAATAGAAACTGCTAAAAGAAGAATAAATTATATCCAAGCTCGAAGTTGTTAGTGAGGAAGGAATTAGGATCTGGAATATCCATGATTCAGGTCACAAACTCCCGTTAGAGGAATCTTTGAGGAAAAATGTACCTAAGGTGAAGGAAATCGAGTCTCAACTTTCAAAGCATGAAGTGGTAGTGCGTGTATTGGAGCCTGCAGAATATCAGAGCATCAGTGAAGAAGCACAAGCATGGGGCATTTTTATTAAGACACCAACTAGGCCCATTTAAATTTTGTCTTATTCACCATCTAAAGATTACAAAATTTTATATTTATTCTTTTTAGTAGTGCACTAAAAGACAAAGGTTTTGTAAAGGAAGAGTCGAGGAAGCCCAAAAGGTTGGGGCAAATCAAGAGTCATTTTTAATTTGTATAAGTATAGGTAAAGTAGATGTAGAAAAAGGGATTTTTCGATGCTATCTTTTGTGAAGTTTATTGTAAGAAGAACTATTTCCTTTTATAATAAAGAAAGCCATATTTTTTGATGGAGAAAGAGTTGTGAAGTTTCAAATGCATGTTGTAGATTGGTTGAATGTCAAATTATTTCTATTTCAGCTTATTCTATGAACTGTGAGATCATTCTAACTTATGAATTACTTCCATGTTATGAATGATTTTTTTTATTTTTATGAAAATTATGCAGTATATTAAGTAATGAATGTTTTAACCAATAATGAGCTATCTCTATGTTTATATTTCTACATGTATTCATGTATTATGAATTATGAACAACTATCTGTAATATTCTTTATGCATGTTTTATAGTACATAACTCACCATTAAATATAATCTTTCTCCCTAGGGATAGGTTAGATAGAATTAGTTAGCTTAGCATAGTTGTCATTTGTTTGTCATTTAGAAGCAAAAGGGGTAATAAGACAAGAGGTAAGAACCTGCGCATCACATTGTGAACTCTTTGTTGTCTCTATCATTTTCACTTAGATCAGGCACTTGAATATCATATATAAAATAAAACTAAAAAAAATACACTTAAACGGTGGACCGAGCCGCAACTGGTAAAATGAACTTAAATCGTTACTTGACCTATGATAGACAGACTATAAACCAGACGGATTTGCCATATCAAACAATAACGAGCTGATTAGGAATGTTTATTGGGGAGAATATCTACTATTGTTACTTGGGACTTTCTAGACCTCAACATTTTTGGCACTAAAAGAAGGGCCGCCAGTGCATGGCTGGTTGAGGAAATTCGTTTTCTTAAGAACACTCCACCAGTGACAGTTTTGAAACCAGTTTCCCTAAGAGATCTAGTCCTGAAGAAAAAGTCACAGAGTATATCTATTATGTTGATAATGAGGTGGTTGGTGATTTAAGGAGAATCACAAGGGCCTACACAAAGAAGATTGGAGGAGTGCCCATTATTCCTGCCTTGCAGAGAAGAGAAGTTTGTAAGAAATACCGTCCTTACCATGAGGATTCAGTGTTGGTGAAATACTTTGAAAGCTGGTAGAAACAACCTTGCAAGAGATTGTACAACCTCTAAATCAGTTAGGACCAGATTCCCTCACTGCTCACTTTTTCGAACCCCTATCCAATATCCACCTCAATCTCCACCTAGAATTATGGCAAATGTGAATGCCAATCAGCCTCCTCCACCACCTTCTTGCAGAGCAAGATCCCCTCTAAACCTTACTCCTTCGTTACATGCCACGCCTCAGAATTTTGATAAGTCATTTCCCAAGTTTGAAACAAATGAAGGAATTTTTGTGGATGATCATTTGCAAATTTTTTACCTACCTTTAGAAGGTTTACAAGCAGCAGAGAATGAAGACGTAGTTTGCAGATTCTTCCCACATACTCTCAAGGGTAAAGCAACCTCATGGTATTTTTCCCTACAGGAAAACTCAATCCCAAAGTGGAACACCTTCGAGGGATTGTTTAGAAACAAGTATGGAACATCGATAACTACCACTGATTTAATGAAAGAGTTGCTTTCCCTCAGAAAGGAAAAGAAATATAGGGTGCATAATTTCAATCAGAGGTTTGTTTCCCATATAAATAATTTCAATGCAACTATAAAACCTGCTGAGAACACCTTAATTGAGTATTACACTTCAGCTCTTGGTCTTGAGATAGCTATGTTTGTCAAAATATTAGTTAATCCCACCTTAGTGGAAACTAATGAGGAAGCTGAGAAAGTGGAAGCCGAAATGGAAAATATAGACAAATATCCTGCACAATCATAGGAAACACTTTTTGAAATAGAAAGATTTTGTTGTTAACTAAGCCTAAAGATGAGTGGTTGTTAACACCCAAAAATGGTTAACTACCTCATTTACCCCATTATATGGCTCATTTGTCCACTTTCCTACCATATCTCCATCAAAAACCCATAAAACCATCTAAAAGGTCACCAAAAAGCTTAAAATGCCTCCAAAAGGCTATAAAATCCTTTTTTCCTCCAAAAATATCCAAAAAGGAATAAAAATATAAAATAATGAGGAAAATGAAAAGAGGAAACCCTAAACAGCTAAAACCCTAAAAAGCTGACCTAAACCACATGGTTTTATAAATAAGTGATGCAGACCCATTATTCCATATCCATTATCATAAGCATCCTCCCTCTGCCGAAATTATCCTTGAAACCCTAGCTTACCATTAAGCTATTTTCACCATTGAGAACTCTTTCTGGCCCATTTCCACCACCGGAGAAAGGGAAGAGGCAGCTTGGAACTCGAAGCCACCGACATCGGACCAGCGCAACGGACTTCACCAACCTCCACACTGGAGGTAACATCAATACAAATCATTATTTATTATTTACTATTTTTTCTTCATGTTATTCACTTTTCACCATATTGTTTCATGTTATTTGCTTTTTACTGTTCTAGCTTCAAGAACGTATTTAGCTTAGTTTTCTTTTTAGTTTATCGTTATTTAATTCATATATCATTGAACTGCTACTAAGGAATCCATATTCCTTAGTGGGTGCTCATTCGCACAAGCTATGGTGAAAACCCTAGCAACAGTTTTGGCGACTCCGCTGGTTTATTTTCTGCAATTTTATTTTCTATTTTTCCTTTCGGCTGTCCCTTTTGGCCGCCGCCGACCGCGACTTTCAGCCCCATAGCCGCGGCCCGACCGCGCCTGTTTCCCTCAAACCTGCAGTTCGACCGCACCTGCCAGCCATTTTCCTGCGTCCCGGCCGCGTATTTTTCTTTCGCAGTCGCGGCCCGACCGCGTCTGTCGGCCTCAAACCCGCGGTCCGACCGTGCCTTTTTGCCTCAAACCCGCGGTCTATTTTTTTTTTTTTTTTTTTTTTTCGGGCCAGA